>CAUYPK010011313.1:0-17795 GCA_963574355.1 Loris lydekkerianus | reverse complement strand
TTTATTGTTAAATCATAGCTGTGTACATTAGTGCAATCAAGGGGTACAATGTGCTGGTTTCATATACAATCTGAAATATTCTCATCAAACTGTTCAATGTAGCCTTCATGGCATTTTCTAATTATTTTTTTTAAAAGAAATTTCCAGGGCCAGGCATAGTGATGCACGCCTATAATCCCAGCCCTGTGGGAGGCCGAGGCAGGAAGATTGCTTGAGCTCAGGAATTTGAGACCACCCTGAGCCTGAGTGAGACCCCATCTCTAAAAAATAGCCGGGTGTTGTAGCAGGTACCTGTAGTCCCAGCTACTCAAAAGGCTGAAGCAAGAGAATCACTGGAGCCCAAAAGTTTGAGGTTGCAGTGAGCTATGATGCCATGGCACTCAACCCCAGGGAAACTGAGTAAGACTCTGTCTCAAAAAAAAAAAAAGAAAAAAATTTCCCTTGCTGAACATTTTTTTGAAATCATAGGCCTGAAGGATTTCTAAATGCCCATGACAGCCATCCTTACATTATTCTAGGGGACTCACAGGACTCAAGGACCTTCTGGTTTTAAGGGTATGTGGCTTGGGAGCCATTTTGACTGCTGGTATGAATGGTATGTTTAGCAAGTACCAGGCTATCTGACATGCTTTTTTTTGAGATGGAGTCTCAAGCTGTGGCCCTGGGTAGAGTGCTTTGGTGTCATAGCTCACAGCAACCTCCAACTCAGGCTCAAATGATCCTCTGGCCTCGGTTTTTCTTTTTTTCTTTTTTTGCAGTTTTTGGCCGGGGCTGGGTTTGAATCCACCACTTCCAGCATATGGGGCCAGCACCTTACTCAGTTGAGCCATAGGCACTGCCCCCATCTGACATGCTTTATACATATTAACCCATTCAATCATCACCATCTTACAGATGAGGAAACTGGAGCTCAGATATATTCAGCAGTTTTCTCAGGGCCATGCACAGTGATCTCTTTGGCTCCAAAGCCATGCCCATCCTCTACCATCCTAGAAGGAAGGAAAGGAAGTCACTAGGTAGTCATTCTATATACAAGTGTCACCTCAGCCCCACACAGCCTGAGATCTGCCACAGATAGTGAGGAATCTGCCCTTACCATCTCAGGACATAAGCCATTAGGTTAGTTTCCTAATTCTCAGAATTCTAGAAATCTCATACACAGGGGTCCAGATCTGTTGCTCCAATTTATTTTCCCATTTTATGTTGTATATTTGGATTTGGATCTCTTAAACACTAAAGTAAAGTTATATAAAATAGGTAAACAGTCCGGTGGTGCCTGTGGCTCAAGGAGTAGGGCGCTGGCCCCATATACCAGAGGTGGTGGGTTCAAACCCAGCCCAGCCAAAAAACAGCAAAAAAAAAAAAAAAAAAAGTAAAGAGTCATTTTCAAGTAAGAGTTACTTAATGTTTTCTTACCAAACCTGCAGAACTAACAATGCCTCCTTAAGTATCCCAGACATTTAAGAAAAGATGGGTGGAATAAAACTGTCATTATTTGCAAATAAATTATTGGCTACATAAACACTCCAAAACAATATGCAGATATAGCACTTGATTAGTAAGAGAGGTCTGCAAGATCACTGGATACAAAAATCATTTGCATTTCTATAGAATCTCTACACATTGGCAATAATCAGTTACAAAATATAAATTCCTTATAAGGATGTCCATTTCTAATAGTCACTAAAATTTTTTAAAGTACCCAGAAATAAGTCTATTAAAAAATACATAAACCTGTCTTAGTCCATTTATGTTATTTTAAAGAAATACCTGAGGCTGGGTAATTTAAACAGAAAAAAAGGTGGATTTGGCTTATAATTCTCATGGCTAGAAAAATTCAAAATTGGGCATGTGCATCTGGTGAGGGTGTCAGACTGCTTCCAATCATGGCGGAGGGTGAAGGGGAGCTGGTGTTTGCAGAGATCACATGGTGAGAGGAAGCAAGAGCTCCAGAGGGAGGTGTGAGGCCTTTGAAAACAATCATCTCTTAAAGGAACTAATGAAGTGAGACCACACTCACTCCTCCAGCCCTCAGGGAGGGCATTAATCCATTCATGCCATAGGGATCCACTCCCATGATCCCAACAGCTCCCATTAGGCCCTACCTCCAAAATCAGAGATCAAATTTCAACATGAGCCGTGAAGGGGGTCAAGCATCTAAACTATAGTATATAGGCTGGGCCTGGTAGTTCATGCTTATAATCCCAGCACTCTGGGAGGCCCAGGCCAGCAGATCACCTAAGCTCATGGGTTCAAGACCAGCCTGAGCTAGAGTGAGACCATCTCTAAAAATAGCTGAGTGTTGTGGCAGGCACCTGTTGTCCCAGCTACTTGGGAGGCTGAGGCAAGAGAATCACTGGAGCCCAGGAGTCTGAGGTTGCAGTGAGCTATGACACCATGGCACTCTACCCAGGGCAACAAAGTGAGACTCTGTCTCAAAAAAACAAACTATAGTATAACCCTCTGTAGAAAAATGATCAAACTCCAAATGGTAATTTGAAAGATCTAAATAGGCTGGGTGCAGTGACTCACGCCTATAATCCTAAAACTCTGGGAGGCCGAGGTGGGTGGATTGCTTGAGCTCAGGAGTTCAAGACCAGCCTGAGCCAGAGCAAGACCCCATGTCTACTAAAAATATAAAAAACTGAGGCAAGAGGATTGCTTGAGCCCAAGAGTTGGAGGTTGCTGTGAGCTATGTCGCCATGGCATTCTACCCAGGGTGACAGGTTGAGACTGCCTCAGGAAAAAAAAAAAAATCTAAATAAAGAGAAATGCAAAGTTGTTAGATAAGAAGACTCAATATCATAATTGTCGATTCAAACCAAAATGATCTATACTTTTAACACAAGACTACTATATTTACCTAACAAAGGACTAATATAAAGAACGCATAAACTACTCCTATAAGTAAAAAAAAAAAAAATTTTTTTTTTTTTTTTTTTTTTTTTTGCCAGGGCTGGGTTTGAACCCACCACCTCTGGCGTATGGGGCTGGTGCCCCACTCCTTTGAGCCACAGGTGCTGCCCCATTATAAGTCAAAAATTAAAAACCAAATATAAATGATACATAAGAGCAAAAGCTTGGAGAAGGCATTTTACAGAAAAAACACAAATGGCCCATTAGCATGTGAAAAACTGAACCTCCTTGGTAATCAGAGAAGTGCAAATTAAAACCTGGATGATAAATCAGGTCGAGGTCCAATATCACCGGCTCATTAACCAAGAATCTAACTATTATTCTTCACTGCCTTCCCTAGCACCAATGATGGGTAAGGCTCCCAAAGCTGGGACAACCTAAGACAGGATATGGAGAGGCTGCACGGTGGATTACATTCATAGTACCCAAAGATGGGTAAGATCATTCTGCTTTCAGTCAACCTAAGACAGGGACCAAACCATTGATGTTTGTATCCCCATGACGGGTAAGACTGAAACTGCAAGAGCAGGCAACCTAAGACAGGGGCTGTTTTTCCGCCATACAAAAAACAAAAGAAGGAATTGTTGGGCCCTGCCATGTGCCTGAGGCCTAGTGCAACTTCCCGAGCCTGACTAGAAGTAGATCCATCAAGCTACTTCTGCATGGCAATGACTCAGCAAGGCCCAGCCTGAAACTGCCTCTACCTAGATACAGCCAACGTGGTACCATGCCATTGGCCCAACCCTGTCACGCACCTCATCCCCCACATCCTTTCCCTGCCCCTTCCCCACGCTCTACATAAGAGGCTGCTTGACGCAATAAAGTTAAGTTCCTGTTTCGACAGAAAAAAAAAATAGGAAAAAAAAAAATATTGTGCCTACATGTTTACTCAAATGAGTCTAAAAAAATGCTGTTTGTATTTTTTGTATGTACTAGATATATATATGTATATATAGTCATATATATGTGTACATATGTAATGATAAGATAAATGTAGTAACATATTAATAACTTAAGCAATCTGAGTGCAAGTCTATATAGGAATTTTTATGCTACTTTTGGAACTGATCTATAAGTTTGGTATTATTTCAAAGTAAAAAAATTTAGCAGCAAAAAAAAAAAAAAAAGAAGATACTAACTGGATTTTTGGGTAGAAACTGTGCCACGAGAGAGCGGCGTGCTATATTCAAAGTACTGAAAGAAAAATAAATGCTGCTCAAGAATAATTTACATGGCAAAGCTATTCCTGCTTCTTAGAAGTGAAGAAATAATAGACTTTCCCACACAAAAGCTGAGAACGTTCATCTTATCCAATGAATTGGACTTCATCAAAATTAAAATACTTTGTGAATTAAAGGACATTATCAACAAAGTGAAAAGACAAACTATACACTGGAAGGAAATATTTGAAATTAATGTATGTTGTTATCCAAAGTATATAAAGGACCTTTAAATAAAACCACCAAAGGGTAAACAATAAGCAGAGAATTTGAAAAGACATTTCGTCAAAGAAAATACAGACATGACCAATATGTACATGAAAAGATGCTCAACATCATTGGTCATTACGGAAAAGCAAATGAAAACTGCAATGAGGTACTATTTTATACCAAATAGGATGATTATAACCAAAAAGAAAAAAAAAAAAATGTTAGTGAGGGCTTGGAGAAATTGAAACTCTTTTACACAGGTTGTGGGAATATAAAATGGTCCAGCCACTTGAAAAACATGTTAGCCTTTTGTTCTATGGAAAGCTAACACAGAATTTTCACATAACTTCCAAATTATAAGCCTAGACATGTACACAAAATAATTAAAAATGGAGATTTAAATAAGTATATATGCACTCAAGTTCACAGAAGCACTATTCATGATAACTAAAAGGTAGAAATACTGGAAATGCTCATCAGTAGATGCATAGATAATTAAAACCTGATATATACATATGATGGAATACTATATGAAAAATTAAGGAAACATAATACCACAGCCATTAAAAGAGAAAAATACTGAAATATGTTATAATATGCATGAATCTTGAAAACCATATGCTAAGTGAAGGAGACAGTCAAAAGAAGTCACATACTGTGGGACTGCATTTACATGAAATAGACAGAACAGATGAACCCACAGACAGTAAATTGGTGATTGACAAGGCCCAGGGAGATGGGAGAAATGGAGACTCACTACTTCTGGACACAGGTTTTCCTTTGGGGGTGATGAAAATATTTTAGAAGTAGATAGCGTGGTAGTTGAACAACATTATAAATGTAGTCAATTCTATGGAATTATTTATTTGGAAAAATTCATTTCATGTTATGTAAATTTCACCTCACAAAATGTGAAAGGATGAAAAGTCTGGGAAGAAAAGCCCAAAGACAGATTTTTAGGGTTCACATGGGGATCTAGACATGTCTGCATCTTTAACCTTACACAGCTACAGTAGATGTTCCATTTGTTTTGAGAATAGCTCATAAACATCAGAAGTCTTCAGGAATGTATTTAATCTATCATCTATAGCCATTCATTGAATTCATACCTTTTGTGGAAAAACGGTATGCTATTAGTGACGTCTTTAAGAATTGTAATACATCCCTTGCTATATTTATCTGTACTCCTTATCCCTTTCTTCATTGCATTTTTGCATAACATTTAATGCAATTTTTGGTAATAATAATTAAAACTACATAAGAAAACGTTCATGTTTAGTATTTTTGAATGTTTATTACTGGAGAGATGAATAGGGTCAGAATGGAGATTTTTTTTCTTTATATTTCGATTGTAGAGCCATAACAAGTGGGTAGCTGGCTGAAATTCACTGATAAGTTCACTTAATGATATATGCTGTGCTATTGTTAGACAACCTGTTAAAGTCAGTGCAACCTCTAGCACTTACAGGATGCAGAGAAAACATTATGGTGGAAAGGAAGACAAGCCACTTTCAATACCTATCAATCTGAAGAAACTCTACATGTTATGTTTCCCACTGATGCAGTCAGCATGAATAGAAACATATGCATGTGTTTTATTACCACAAGCATTCTAAAGCTAAGGATTTTTAAGTACATATAGTGATATTGCTAAGAATTAAATATTTCAGCGAATATTTAATGCTTAATATTTTTCACAAACTAAGTATTCGTCTATTCACTCATTTATTTGTTTTCTTTCTTTTTTAATACATTTATTTTTAATTGACAAAAATTATATATACTTATGGTGTACACATGATGTTTTGATACATGTATACAATGACATGGCTAAGTCAAGTTTTTTTTTTAATGTAACTGTTACTTCGCATAGATTTTTTTATTTTTGTAGAGAAAGCATTTAAAATATGCTCTCTACGCAATTTTGATGAATATGTTAGATTGCTGCAATAACTATTGTTACTTTGTTATACAGTAGATCTCTTGAACTTATTTCCTTTGTCTAACTGAAATTTTGTATCTTTTTTCCAAATCTCTCCAATTTCCCCTATGCCCTGCCAAGCCCTGGGTAACCACCGTTCTGCTCTTTGCTTCTGTGAATTTACATCTATTTTCAAATGCAATATGCAATGGATACCTTCTCTTTTTTAAAACTATTAAGAGGGCTTGGTGCCTGTAGCTCGGCGGCTAGGGTGCCATCCACATACACCGGAGCTGGTGTGTTCGAATCCAGCCAGGGCCTGCCAAACAGCAATGACAACTGCAAACAAAAAATAGCTGGGCGTTGTGGCGTGCGCCTATAGTCCCAGCTGCTTGGGAGGCTGGGCAAGAGACTTGCTTAAGTCCAGGAGTCCCACGACAATGGCTTGAGACTCTGTCTAAAAAAACAAAACAAAACAAACAAAAAAAACCCACCTTACAATAAAGCCCAACTACATACTATCAGTTTAAATACAATCAGTTTAAAACTAAAAGGAATCAGTAGCATTGCAACTAGCATTGCTTTCCTAAATTCTGACTTAAGGGTAAGTGTCCTTATATTTAATTCCTACATTTGGAAGGGGTCTTGCATCCCCTATGTCCAAGGTGTGTTTATTATAAAAGCAAAGATAAGGATCTTAAAAAGTTACGTGGCTTTTCTGTGGCAATATAGATTATGAGTAGTATAAACAGGATTAGAACTGGTGTTGCCTGACCTTTTTCAAAACACTGAAAATTACTTTTAACTATTTTCATTCTAAAATAATTATCACAGTCTTTCAAATCTAAGGTAGAGAAGATTTGAATGATATGAACAAGGTTATACAAGTTACTGGGAGACATTTGTACTGAGATATAGAAGCTCAGATTATAACTACCAGTATGTTTGATGTTCTCAAACTGATGTTATTTGTAGATATGTTAAACTTAAAAAGGTCATCACACATATACACACACAGGAAAAAAAAATGAAAAAAATGGCATTATAATACATAGTACTGCTCTCTCATCAAACTGTGGAAGAAGCAGAGATAAAATTTAACTTACAGAAGACACCATTCCAATAATATAAAATGTATCAGGAGTTAACCTCTAATGATGTGAGATGAAAACATTTCCATATTCATCTGTGGAGCTGAAGGGAAAATAACTCCATTTGTGGAGTTTGATGAGCCCTAAAATGTGAGTGAATTCCCTTTATCTATGAAGAGTGCTGTGGAAGTCCCAGCATTAGCCTAGTTTCCGTTTGGTCTTCCTGTCAATTTGATGAACTGAAGTCTTTAGGTCATTATTATGAGGTCTAATAACAAGTTTGTGAGTGAAATTTACAGTCTCTTAGAGGAACTCTTCTGCTTGCTGAGTGCTCAAGCCAGCATTTCAAGGGAACAGACAGACTCTGAAAAAAGACGGTAGTTTTTCAAAAGATTACAATCCATTTCCTGGACTTAGAGTCTGTTACTGAGAAGACAATGCCTTTTATATCCAAGAGATTTTTTTTTGTTTGTTTTTAGATTAAAATGAGGGCACAAATGATTAGGTTACAGTGCTTGTGTTTGTTACGTAAGGTCCCTGTTGTAACTGTGTCCTGCACACAGAAGGTGTGACATATACCCTCACATTGTGCCCATTAGGTGGGAATACACCAATTCCCCTCCCTCCTCACCTCTTCCCCTTCTTCACCCTTTCTTCCCAAATTGAATTAAATTGAGTTTTTCTCTTAATTGGGCATGTATTAAGTTAAGTAAATTGGCTATTTGCTTCTCCATTCTTGTGATACTTTACTAAAAATAATGTTCTCCAACTCCGTCCAGGTTAATATAAAAGATGTACAGTCTCCAACTTTTTATGGCTGAATAGTATTCCATGGAATACATATACCACAGTTTATTAAGCCATTCATGGATCGATAGGCACCTGAGTTGTTTTCACATCTTGGCAATTGTAAACTGAGCTACGATAAATAATATAGTACAAATGTCCCTATGATAAAATGATTTTTTTTTTTTCTCAGTAGATGCCTAGTAATAGGATTGCAGTATCAAATAGAAGGTCTATTTTGAGTTATTTGAGGATTAACGATACTTCTTTCTAAAGAGACTATATTAAGTTTGCAATCCCACCTACAGTGTAAATGTGTTCCCCTCTCTCCACACCCAATTTAGGGACTTTATGATGTGGGCTATTCTTACTGGAGTTAGGTGATATCTCAAGGTAGTTTTGGTTTGCATTTCTCTGATGATCAGGGATGATTAGCATTTTTTCTTATGTTTGTTAGCCATTCGTCTGTCTTATTTAGAAAAGTTTTCATTCATATCTCTTTCTCAGTGATAGATGGATAGTTTGCTCTTTTTTATTGATTAATATGAGTTCTCTGCAGATTCTTGTTATCAATCTTTTGTCAGATTGGTAACATATAAATATCTTTTCCCATTCTGAAGGTTGTCCATTTGCTTTTATTGTGTCCTGAGCTATACAGAAGCTTTTTAGCTTAATTAAATCCCATTTATTTATTTCTGTTGTTGTGATTTCCAATACAGACTTTATAAAATCTTTCCCCAGACCAATACCAAAAGCTTTCCCCATGATTTCTTCTAGAATTTTTATTGTTTCATGTCTTAGATTTAAATCTTTTTCCATTTTTGAGTCAATTTTTATAATTGGTGAAAGGTGTGGGTCCAGTTTCAGTCTTTCACATGTGGTTATCCAGTTTTCCCAGCACCATTTATTGAATTGGGATTCATTTTTGCAGTGTATGCTTTGTCGAGTTTATTGACAATCAGATGGTAGTAAGAGGCTGGTTTCATCTCTTGGTTTTCATTCTGTTTCATATGTCCATGTTTCTATTTTTTGTGCCAATACCATAATGTTTTGATCACTGGGGACTTGTAATACAACCTGAAATCTGGTAGAGTGATGCCTCCATCTTTGTTTTTATTACTCAGAATTGCCTTGTCTATATGGGGTTTTTCTGATTCTACAAAATGAAGAACTATTTTTTTTGCATTCTTCCAAGTATGTTGATATTTTAATGGAGACTGCATTAAATCTATAGATTGCTTTGGGTAGTATAGACATTTTAACAATGATTGATTTTTCCCAGGCAAGAGTATAGTATGTTCTTCCTTTGTTAATGTCTTCTGTTATTTCTTTTCTTAGGGTTTCATAATCCTCTTTGTAAAGATCCTTCACCATCTTTGTTAGGTCTATTCCGAGGTATTTCATTTTCTTTGATTATATGCAAGAGTTTTCTACCAGATTAGGAGATAGGCATGAGCATTTGAAATCTCAAAATCTCTGATGTCCACATGGACTATAATGACTCTTCCAAGTTCCACATGATGCCTCCCTCCATAAACTAACTCTGGAAGCCTGCACTGTTTCTTGTTAAGTTTGCATATATCACAGATATGACTTAGTAAGATAAAATGCAGACTTTGGGAATTAATTTCTGAGGTTATTGAAAATAATGGAAAAATAATAAGCAACTAATGACAAATTCAAACTTTAGTTTCTCCAGCCATGGAGGTCTTATGCATATCTCTCTCTGAATCTAAATTTCTTATCTAAAAATAATCAAATATTAATTCACTATCTTTAAGCATATTTTTAGGTGCTTCAATTAAAACTATATCTCTTCAACATATTTTAGCATATTTTTAGGTGCTTCAATTAAAATTATATCTCTTCAACTATATACTTTCCCCTAAATATATAGTAGTGAGATTGCTTGATTATATCATAGCCTATTTTTACTTTTTGTGAAACCTCCATAGTGTTTTGCATAATGGCTATACCAGTTTAAATTCCCACCAACACTGTACAAGAGTCCTCTTTACTCCAATTCTTACCAACATTTGTTATATTTTGTCTTTTGATAATAGCCATTCTAACTTAGGTGAGGTGATAGTTCATTGAGTTCTGATGATTACTGATATTGAACATTTTTTATATACCTGTTATACCATTTGTGTGTCTTCTTTGCCTTGTTTATTGCAGCACTAATTACAATAGCTAAGATACAGATTAAGTCTAAGTGTTCACCAATAGTTAAATAGAGAAAATGTTGTACATACCCACAATGTAATACTATTCAACTCTAAGAAATAATGAAATCTTGTCAGTTGTGACAACATGGATGAGCCTAGAAAAAATATTTTAAGTGAAATAATCGAGACACAGAAAGACAAATGCTGCATAATCTCACTCATATATGTAATCTCTAAAGGTTGAGCTCATAAAAGTGAAGAGTATAACTGTGTTTACCAGGGGTAGGGAGAGTAGGGAGGAGAGAATTAGGAGGGGTTGGTTAGTGAGTACAAAGTTATGTGAATAGCTAGATGGAAGGAATAAGTTCTGGTGTTATACCACATGGTATGTTTATTAGAGTACTGTATATTTCAAAATACCTAGAATGTATAATTTTGAGCATTTTCTCTTCAGATAAATAATATGTATTTCTGGTGATGGATTTGCTAATTCCCCTGATTTGATCATGACACAATGACTACATGTATCATTGCACCCATAAGTATACAATTATTATGTCTCAATTAAATATAAAATAAACTTTAAAATGATATAAATATAACCAATGGTTTCATTTCTTTTCTTCAAAAAGCAATATGAGTACACATATCCTTACAATTATAAAAGTCCATTTCTATCTTCTTTTCTTGAATTCATCTTTCTTTGCCAAATAATGCATTTTAGCACCATTTAGCAGCATTTTTTAAACTCACCATTTAAAAAATAAGATGTACAGCCGGGCACAGTGGCTCTCACCTATAATCCTAGCATCTGGAAGTCTGAGGCAGGTGGTTGCCTGAGCTTATAAGTTTGAGACCAGCCTGAGCAAGTGTGAGATCCTCATCTCTAAAAAGTAGCCAGGTGTTGTGGCAGGCGCCTGTAGTCGCAGCTACCCAGGAGGCTGAGACAAGAAAATTGCTTGAGGTTGCTGTGAGCTCTGATGCCACAGCACTCTATCAAGGGCGACAAAGTGAGACTCTGTCTCAAAAACAAACAAAGAAAAAAAACACATGTACACACACACACACACACACACATTATTACTAATCTATTACAAATCAATACAAGGATAGCTCCTGTGTCTATTTTCAGCCTAATATAATTTTTAGTCTGGTACTGAACACATCACAGCTACTGATTACCATCAGGTGAATATATTGCAATTACACATTTAAATATTTTTTGTAAAACTAGTGACATCAAAAGAAAAAATAAAGTAAACTAAGATCTGCATATCAAACCTTTGCTCCTTCTTTTCTCCATTCTTTAGGAAAAGACAACTTTTGTTCCTGCTATCCCTCATTGCCTATCTTTTCATCATCCTTTCCAGGGGGTGGCCAGGTCTACTGTTTGCTTCCAAAGCACTGCCTCTGATGAATGTGTGTCTCTGCCCTAACATTGAACAAGTTTGTTCACATTCTTCATTTGGGTTCCGGACACCAGGATTTTCTTGCATCTGTTAATAGGGAATTTGGGTGGCAGGAAAATTTCTAATACATTATTTAAAATCTGCATATTTTTCAACATTTCTAAACATGTTATGAAGAGTGACATTTATAAAAGTTTGTTTTTTCAAATTCAAAACAGGTACAGACACCCCTCCCTCAACAATTTCCAGCTCATTTGTTAAGACTCTTAACTTGTTTTCATCATGTCCCCTGATTCCACTAGCACACATTCATCTGTAGCGTTCTGTGATTCCCCAAAGTAGAAGCCATATTACAAAATTGAGTCTTTCATCATGGTCTCATGGCTATTAATGAATGTTAATGCTGAAATAAAATCATTGCTTTGGAAGTGAGGTAGAATGCCACCAAGGCAGGAATATCAGTGCGAGAGACCAACAACGCAAACCTAGATTTCTGAGAATATTCCACAGTGGAAAGAGAACGTGAGTGACTCATCTATTTGTTAATGAATTAAAGAAACCACTTTAACCACATATACTAATTTGAAAGATTGGGTATAGTAAATGAGAAATGGTGAATTGAATTAAGGAAATTTCTTTATACAAAGTTCCTTCATATGTGGGTCTATGATTGTAACACTCTTGCCTAGAAAACATCTTGATCAAATATATGTATAGATTTGAATAGATTGGAATTAATAGACCTTGCAGACGTGAACCACTCCAGGTGGGCAGGTAAGTCTACTGTGTGTGTGTGCGTGTGTGTGTGTGTGTGTGTGTGTGTGTCTGTGTGTGTTGAGAGAGAGAGAAAGAGAACCAAGCTATGAAAGAGTAATTCCTTAAAAGCTATTTGAAAATAAAGGTTCGAACTATCTCAATGGTGTGTATTAGTGATACTAGACGATCTCTACTTGTTTTCTCCTATGATTCAATTAGTCTAAAACTAATAAGTGAAAAATGTGTGTAGTGTTTTCAATTATGATAAAATTTAAAAGGAACATCAATAGTATGAAATATAGAATTCACATGCATTCAATATTCAAGGGTAACCAACATGGTTGATATCTATGTCTCTGTAAGTTCACTGTAACAAGGGCACCACTCTGGTGTGGGATATTGATAGTGGTGGAGGGACTTCATACAGCAAACATAATTTCCTGTTAAAGTAAAACTGCTTTAATAAAAGTATAAATTAAAATAATGAAAATAATAATATGTAAAAAAGTATATTTATCTATAAATAAAGTCTAGAATTTTATATTTTGCCTAATAGTTTCAATGTCTTTTTAAATGTCTTTTAATCATCACGTTTTGCTTCCATTTTTGTTCCTTTTTCCCTTAAGCAATATATTTGTTGAAGAAGCCAGGTAATTTATCCTATCATTTTCTATAATTTTGATATATTGATTTCTATTAAATTAACCAAACTGATATTGATATAATGCTATATATTTAGCATGCGAATTCAAGTTGATGTTCTTCCAAAGTTCTTTTATAAGACCCGATTTGATCTGTTTGGCTCTTGCACCGCAAGTGTAACCCTAGGTAGGAATGCCACCCTTAGGGGATTATAATGAGATACAGGGTTATAGAAGCCAGGTCGGACTGGTCATATTTTTACCTAGGATTTCTTGAGGAAGTAGCTGACTTGCCATTGCAGTGAAAGCCAGGAATCATTATAAAACTTGAATTTTAATACATAAAGCAAAAGTTTCTTAAAGGTAAATTTTATTGAATTTAAAGCTATGGAAGATCCAGAGGCAAGGAGAGATTTGAACAAGCAATTTAGGAGATGTATAGCCAGTACAAAGGTGTTAAAACTTTAATTTTACATAGTCCTTCCCTCAAGGTCAGGTGCGATGGTTTATATAAATCATAATGGACTTGGCGCATATTCATTTCCATTGTAAATCCAAGTATCATTTTTCTTATGTATGAGAATAGTAAATAAAATAATATACCGTATATACTCGAGTATAAGCAGAGTTTTTTCGGCACAAACTTTGTGCCTGAAAACCAAAACTCAGCACAAATTTTGTGCTGAAAAAACTCGGCTTATACTCGAGTATATACGGTAAGTTTAAAAACTAGATGATAGTCAAAAATTAATAAATGCTTGTTTCCTTCATTCCTTTAATTTGTGGCGAATTATTTTAACCATAGCAACAACAGTAAAGATACCTTGGGTTTATTACAAGAAAAATTTTGCTGCAAATTATTTGTACAAATAAAGGAACAATGAGTAGATTGACTGTAATTTCTTTAAAATGTATAGATCTTGCCTTCTTGATCTATAAAGTAAATACTATATTACTTTATTTATGTAAATGTACTTTGGGGAATCAAGGGATATTCCTTTTTCTAATAATAAATCAGTTTTAAAAGAAAACATTATACAGCTTCTGGAAACTTTGAAGATTCTAAAATTTGCTGGTGTAAACATGAAAAAACATATGGAATGAAAGTGTCTTGTTCAAAGGAGTTGGAAATGCTTCCTGCTGCAAAAGAACCATGAGAAACTTGTTTAATAACAAATAAGTAAGTAAAAAAAAATCTTGAGTGACCCTTTTGATTGGAAACAAAATTTCCTGCCTTTCTGAGTCTTAAGTAGGGCATTAATCACCCAGACAATAAGAAACACACTGAACAGCTGGCCTCGGTAGCCTATGAAGTCCTAGCATTTCATTAATTGGTTTTGACTTGAAGCAGTAGCTCAGTGAAGTTCACAATGTCTACAGTAAACATGAAATGGAAAAAAAAAAAAAAAAAGTCCCCATTTGTCTGACCCTCTGGGGAATAATTTTTTTTTTTTTTTTGGAAGCCAAGAGAAATTGATCTTTGCTGTTATGAAAGGAGTATTTGAGTTATCAAACTAAGCTCAGTTAGCATAACGCTTGCTTGCCAAGAAAAACTTCCCTGCCTCAAATTTCAGAATTCTCCCTTATACTTAAATTTTACATCTGGCAGCAGATTGGAAGCTTTTCAACACCTAGACAATTTTCACTTTTTTTTTTCTAGAAAAGGGGACTATTAACCACCTAATTCAAAGTAATATCATCACTTTCTACAGAATTAATGAGATGCTATAATTGCCGACACTGTTTACCTGCTGGTCCAGGAGTATATTTCAAAGGCACATGAATTAGCAATCTCCGGCTTTATAATTAGCATATGACAACTTTAATTCCAACGGCATGTTTAATCAACAGCAACAGATGGAAGTGCGCCTGGTGGTAAGTCACCCCCTTTACAGCTCTTGATAGCAGGTTTGTCCCACTGGCTCTGAGTTAGAAGCTATTTAGCATAGCAGATGCTAAATCACTGGGAATAGTTTCAGTCTTTTCTAGACTGAGTTTTGTTATCCCAAAATAATTATAATCTCTGACATACTTTGATTACTTACTACATACTGAATACTACTCCTGTTTTAACTTAATGTAGTCTCCAAACAATCCCTTGAATTGGGTCATTCTAATAGTCCCACTTTGCAGGTGAGGAAATTGAGCATAAGAAACTGAAATGACTTGCCTTGGGTGCCACACTTCATATACAGTAGGGCCTTGAATTAGACGCAGGCAAGTTGGCTCCTGGCATCTGTGCTGTTAGCCATTCTCATCATGCTATAACACATGCCATTTGGTAGTTTTCTGTTCTACATGGCTGTTTCCTGTAGTGACTGGGGTTTTGCTAACAAAAATATTGTTCTGTAGATTTCATGACTATAGAAATGAGTCTGCTAACTTCCCCCCCACACATGGGTTAGTCATAGACACAGGAGGCAGTAATTGTCTGCTTGGTCTTTCCTTATTCAGCAAATATGTCCTAACTCAGAGTTGGTCACTGTGCAAAGTTTTGACTCGTCATTATTTTATTTCAAATAGCAGCTCCCAGCAATTTTCAGGAATGCTCTGTCTTTCTACCTCCCACTGCTCCATTGGGTATACCTTCACCAAGAAACCTCATGACTTTACCTCCAATTCCCATAAACCATCCCATTCCAGGGCTTTGCCACTTCAAGATAAACTTGATCCATGGAGCTCATCCCTGAAGTTCCCAGAATTAAGACATGAAACCACATAAAGGGAAGAGATGCCAAGGTTAGGAGATTGGATTACTTAGATCTGTACCCACCAATTCTCCCCTGTCCACCAATGGACAGTATAAATTAGACACATCTAGATGCAGGACCAGTGGTTTTCAAAACTGCCGTAAACATTGACATTATTTGGGGGACTTAATATAAAACTTCAGCACCTATGCCGATCCTTATCAGTTATTTGACATCTATGCTTGATATAACCCTTACATGTGATTTTCATGGATATCCAGGATTGAGATGCTTAGCTACGGCCTTTCAAATGCAGAGACTTTTAAAAATTTTTTTCAGACAAAGAAGGAGTTGTGTGTTATAGCCTAAAACTCACGGGTAAATCACCTGTAACACCTGGGTACAGAAAGTATAATCTGAAAATGCGCTGGCCCCTACAATAATTCTGAAGCATGTTGTCCCCTTAATTTATAATGTGTTACTGTTAGAGAAATGACAACTATAGTGTGATCGGAGCAGATAGCACTTTCATTTCTTTGTAATTAACGCCAAAAAAGACCTTTACTTGTTTTGGAGATACACAAATGTCTAGCTGCTAGATGTAGTTTAATAGCTCATGAATTAGAAAATAATAAAATTAGATTTAGATTTTTGTTGTTGTTCTTTGTTCCTCAAGGATTATTGGCTTTTTCTTCTTTGTATGTAACACATAAACAATTCTAAATGGCTCCAGTTCTTTGCCTGCTCTCTGCACCCCTGGTGAAATTCTTTAAAACATGTAGAAGAGCATACACACACACACACACACACACGCACCACATTATATCAATGTTAGCATTAAGATTTAGCGATCCTTGATTTACAAATAAGGAAACATGCATTATCAATTTTATGTAGCTTGATTCACTCATAGCCACATACATAATATAAATTTTACATAAGCTTAACTTATTCACTGACAGTCTCATAAATAATGTTAGTAAAACAACCCAAAATGTGATTTTTAATGTACCATGCAATCTCCTTGAATTTAAATAATGAAAATATCCTTTTCATTACTAGTTGGTCTATGGATGAAAGTAAATTGCTAAGATTATAAAATAATTCACCTTAAATAAACAAAGTTAAAGGCCCCATGAAGTCACTATTTTGCACTATGCACTCAATAATTAACTAAGAGCAAGACATAAAAATTAATTCAACCTGGTCACGTAAGGTAGTATTGCCTTTGTACTTACCTTGCTATAGGGAACTAAAACTTTTGTAAAGTTTAAGCTGGAAAGTTACCAAAACATAACAATAATATGAATAACATGTTTTATGGTGTTTGTTGTCTTTTTTTTTTTTTTTTTTTTTTTTTTTAGAAATGAGATCTTGCTCTGTCACCCAGTGTTAGAACGCAATGGCCTGAACATAACCTCCAACCCCGGGGTTTAAGCAATCCTGCCACCTCAGTTTTCCAAATAGCTGGGACCACAGGCACGTGCTACAATGCCCAGCTAATTATTATTATTCCTTTTTTTTTTTTTTTGAGAAGTGCCTCCCTCTCACTACATTGCCCAGCCTTCTCTCAAACTCCTGGCCTCAAGCAATCCTCTCACCTAGGCCTCCCAAAAGTACTGGGATAATAGACACAGCCCGTCATGCTTGCTGTTATCTTTTTTGTTTTCTAGGGGTTTTTTTCTTACTTTTTTAAAGAGCAATGAAAGGATGCTTTGATGTGAATCCTTTGTCTTTGCTTCACTCTCCCCAGAGAAATATCTGTGTGTTCAACTGCACAAGGCTCTACCCTTGAAAGAGACCATGCTTGGTTTAATGTTCTTCTGTCAGTCTTAAAATTCTTTTTTTTTTTTTTAATTTATTTATTTTTATTGTTAAATCATAGCTGTGTACATTAGTGCAATCAAGGGGTACAATGTGCGGGTTTCATATACAATCTGAAATATTCTCATCAAACTGTTCAACATAGCCTTCATGGCAATTTCTT
>CAUYPK010011312.1:0-77447 GCA_963574355.1 Loris lydekkerianus | reverse complement strand
TCTATACTTATCTTTTAAGGTAAGATGTGACTCTTGTATGCAGCAAATATTTGGCCTGAGTTTTTGTATTCAGTCAGCTAACCTGTGCGTCTTTAGAGGACAGTTTAAGCTGTTCACATTAATGGAGAATATTGATAAGCCTGGTAAAATTTTGGGTATCAAGTTTCTGGAAAGTCCCATGGACATTTTTAATCCTTTCGCCACTGTGGAAGTTGGAGTTTGATCATAAGTTTCTGAGTGAGTTTACTTTTGTGGTAGAGGATTGTGCTGGTCATTATGGAGGATAGGGCTGAAGAGGTGGTTTGGTTATGGCAAATTTCTTGAACATAGGAATGTCATTAAAGTATTTAATTTCTCCATCATAAATGAAAGTCAGTTTAGCTGGATACAGGATCCGGGGTTGAAAGTTATTTTGCTTTAGGAGATTAAAAGTCAATGACCACCCTCTTCTGGCTTGAAAAGTTTCAGCAGAGAGATCTGTCATCATTCTAATATTCTTCCCTGTGTAGGTAATGGATTTCTTACATCTGACTGCTTTCAGAATTTTCTCCTTCATATTAACTTTAGTTAATTATGATATGCCTGGGGGATGTCTCATCCAGATTGAGTTGTGATGGGGTTCTGAAACTGCTATCAGAATATCAGAATCTCTTGGCATGTCTGGAAAATTCTCTTTCATAATTTCATGGAGAAGGGCCTCTGTGCCTTGCGAGGCCACTTTATCACTTTCAGGGATTCCAATGAGGCGGATATTAGCCTTCTTCAAATTATCCCAGAGCTCTCTGAGGGAATGATCCATTTTTGCTCTCCATTTCTCTTCTGCTTTGAGAATTTCGGAGCATTCAAAGGCTTTGTCTTCAATGTCAGAAGTCCTTTCTTCTGCTTGCTCCACTTTGTTACTGAGGGCTTATACTGAATTTTTCAGATCTTTGAGGGCTGCAAATTCTTGCTTCAGTGCATCAAAATCTTTGGTGGTTTTGTCTTTAAAGTTGTTAAATTCTTGAGACAACTTTTGAATTTCTCCTCAAATTTCTAATTCCGACTTTTGAATTGCTCCTCAAATTTCTAATTCCAAATTTTCCTCAATTCTATTAATCTTGTTTGCAATCCAAATTCTGAATTCGATTTCTGATATCTCGGCCAGTAGTTTATGAATGGGATCTTCAGTTACATCTGCCATATCTTTCTTTGGGGCCGTTGATCTATTTTGGTTATTCATGTTACCAGAGTTTTTCCGCAGATTCCGCCCCGTGATTGTTTTACACCGTTTGAGTTTTCCCCTGGAGCTTTGTCAAGGATCTGTACAGTGCTATGGCCTGAGAAACTGGAGACCTGTTTGGTATGGTGGGGCTAAGTGGTTCTGTCTTGTTTTCAGCTGGTCTCTGTTTGACCCTAGTGAATTAATTCCTCTCAGTTGAAATCTCAGCTGTAGAGAAATACTAGCAATTATGTCACACCACCGCCCCACAGGCAACAATTGGAACAGGAAAATCAAACCTTCCTGCAATCACACACCCAGGGTACCACTTGGATAGTCCTTGGGTGGTTGGCCTAGTTCAAGAGGTCCAAATCAATTGTCTCATTCAGCACCTGTCTCAGGTGGGAGAGTTTAAAAGGTCTCTGGCAACTAGATTGCAGGGGTCTGCTGACAACTCAACTCAAATATGACTTGCTTCGATGCTCCATGAGGTCAGAAGGACCCACCCAGCAAATAAATTAGTCTGGGAAGGTTGATGCCTCCTTCCCCACCTTGTACCTCTGTCCATTCAGTCACTGGTAACCCTGCAGGGCTGTGATCTAGTTGCCTCCAATGAGCAGATACTCCAGGGGTTGCACTGGCCTCAATCACAGGGTGATCTATGTCTCCTCAGCCAGGCTGCTGCTCTCTGCCACTACCCGGCAGGTGGAGATGAGGCCTGACAACCTCAGGTGCTTGATGGAGGCTGGGGCTGTTCACTCAGTTCCAGCCCCACCCCTGATTGATGTTATGGAAACAACAGAACAACTTTGCGGAATTTATGTCCCAGCTAAATTCCCTTGTAGAAGAGAAGCGTTTTGAGTTCCCAGAACCTGTGCCTCAGGCCTTGTCTGTGCTGCTGCCTGGTAGTTTGTCTTTGCAGCATGGTTAGCCATCAGTTCTAGCCTCCTGCCCTCCTTTGTCTGGGCTAATGATCCTTTGGAGGCCCACTGCGTCTTAGGCTCAGTAAAGCAGTCTTCTGGGTTAGCCCCACCCTGGAAATCTGCTGGCTCTGTGTGTGCAGTTTCTAGTCCCTGTGCTCCACCAAGGCTGGGACCGCCTCTGGCAAACACTTTACGCACGGGGCCTTCCTTTCTGTTCCAGATCTTTTCTGCCAGTGGCGGCCACTGGGGAAGATGCCCGACCTCCTCTGGTTGCTCAGAGAGGCAGTGGGTGTGACTCTAGAATATCCATGGTGAGCCCTATTGTTGCCAAAAAATGGCTGCTGCTCTGTGCCTTGGGGCACCGCCACTCCTGTGTGGTTCTCTCTCAGCTGACCATCTTCTCCTCACTCCCTTGCTGCAGAATCAGCACTGGCCAGCAGCAGTCTATGCCCTGTCCACACCTCTTGAGATAATACCCAAGAATCTGGACTCCTGGGGAACAGGCTTCCAGACCTCAGAGTGAGAGTGGAGGGGAGTGCTGAGAGCTCCGAATTGCTGATAGAGAATATATAAAGTTTTTTACAGTTTTGTGCCTTGCAGAGAGCGCCATAGCACCCTAGTAGGGGAACTAGGTCCAGTTTTTAGAGGGTCTCTCTGGTGGGATATAATTCGAGGACTTTTGAATTCTGCTTGTTGTTTATTGGGTACTCAGAGCTGTTCTCATGGGGAGGGGACTCCCGTCCACTTGGTGATGGATTTTTGTACCTTTGGTTTGTATCCTTGGGGTTGCAGCTCACCTCAGCAGGGTTGATGTGCGTTCTTCAACCTTCTCTCTTGGCACAGTTCTAATCTGCCAGGTTACTTGCTAAATTTCTGTCCTTTAACTCTCCTTCTGGACAGGAGGCTCTGTGGAAAGCTGGCTTTAGGCAGCCATCTTGTCTCCACCCCACTCAGAAGGGAGAAGTTCTACACTTGAACTTAGCCAAAAGGCAGAGAGGTGATACTAGGGAAGAAGCTCTAAATTGAATTTCAGTTTTTACACTGGCCTGGATGAACTAAGAAATGCTGAAACAAAGTTTCTGCTTATTTATTATGTAAGAGTGACTGGAATGGTTATGGACTTGTCTGGGATTTCATCCAAGGGGAGGAAGAAGGAATCCATGGAGCCAGTTTAATGGGGAGCTGAAAGAAGAATGTACATAGTCGCTTTTGTCCTTGAAAGAGTCCAGCTCATCAGTGAACCAGTTATAATGGTTTATGAGAAATGTAGACCGAAAAAGTAAAAATAGAATTCAAAAAGCTACCTTTGGTTGCTGAGCTTTTAAAATATGCCACTATTCTGAAAATGATTTACATAGGACTCTGGATTTATTAGAATTACATATATAAAATGAGATGATCTTTCATGTCCCTTTAAAAACTGCATTTCCATGAATATGATTTTTAAACTGCTATAGTAGTTTGAAGTGAGTTTAGAAAAGAAACTCCTAAAGTCTTAGCACCCCAGCTTTGAATGCAAACATCTTCAGAGCTGCATTTCAATATACAGGGTGTCCATAAAGTTTGTATGCATTTTAAAATAGCGTGCAGTTTAATAGAATTAGAATTGAATTGAGTGTGGGAATTACATTACAAAGTTGCCACTTAAAGCAAATATCTGGTAAACCAAGAATTACTCCTGAAACTCTTAAGCTGTTCATACAGTATTATCCAGTAGTTTTAAAGGAATGAATGAAATACATATTCCTAGATCGTCCGTCTCTCCTTGAATGTCCTTCACATGCCAAGTCGGATGTCATCTTCTCTGGAAAGTCAGTGTTGCTTCTATTTGTATTTGGGTCATAGCCCCTGTTCCCAGCACACCGTGGACTTCCTGGTCATAGCAGTTAGCAGGCTCTGCTGCACCTGCCTGTTTATTATCACAGGATGTCTAGCAACAGAAGAGGAATATACCAAAGCACTGCAAAGAGCCATATAAATACTTCCAGTGACTCAAGGGATCACTTACTTTTTATAATGATCCCCAACACTCCTGGAAACAAAATATAGCCTAGATTTAATAGTTTCAGAGCCTGGATTTGGATTATGGCTATTTGAGGAAATTGAATTTAGATGGTGAGAAGACCAATGTGCTTAAAAAAATTTAATGTTGCCAGATCTATACAATTAAATGGTTTACACTCTTCTTTCTTTCCCCTTTTCCTCTGCTAACTTTCTTTTGCTTTTAATGACTTTTGTTAAGCTGTCATTCTTGAGCTCTCCCATAAAGTATCTTCTAAATACTGTTATGTAGGTATGACAGAATGCTCTAATTTTTAAATAAACATTTATTTGTAAGGTTTGATCAACACAAAAGAGTATGTAAGTTGCATTTAACATAGTTATGCAGGAAACCTTCATGAACCCATTTCTCCACTAATAACCAGATTTCCCATCCCGTAGAAGCAGTTTTCATTATTTTTCTAGTTCTCTGTCTTCTCTGACAGCAATCGTATTTAGCATTACATAATAAAGACATAGCCGTATCTTTTAAAAATGTAAAAGATTTTTATCATTACCTTTAAAAATGTAAAAATGCAAACTGTAAACATTATATTTTTACTATTATTTTAAACTTTATTCAATGGTATCATACTATAGGTAGTGCTTTGTGACTTGCTTTTAAAAAAATTGATATTATGCATATAAAATTCATGTAATATATTTGTGTGTTGTGTATATTGGTAGATAGTTGAGTGTGTTGTGTGTTTTGGCTCATTAATTTTCCCTCCTAGATAATATTCCATTGTGAATATTATTGGTGAATAGTCTCACCGTTATCTCTTCTTGATGGATACTTAGTTGTTATCAACTTTTGGCTATGTGAACACTGCTGGTATTACTATTTTGAATGTGTCTTCTGTTGCAAATGTGTTAAATTAAACCTTCTGTAGGGTTTGTGTTTGTTTGTTTGTTTGTTTGTTTTTACCTTTATGTCCATATACTTGTATCTATTTAATCCATATACAGGCACATACATACATGTAAGAGTGGAGTGACTAACTTGTGGTAAATTCACATGTTTAGATTTATAAGAAAATACTAAATTTTTTTCCAAACCAAGTATACCATTTATTTATATTTCTACCTGCAGTTTATGAGTTCTTCCTATTCCACATACTTGCCAGCCCTTGATTATGTCAGATCTATTTTTTCCAATATAGTGGACATAATATTAATTTTCCCATAATGGAATTTAAGTATGGTTTTAATTGCACTTTCATGATTACTAATGAAGTTGAGACTCTTTTCATATTTTTATTAACATTTGTGTTATTTCTTCTGTGTAATGCCTGTTCACCTCCTTTTCTCATTGATTGTGGAAATCCTTCACGTATTCTGTAAATTAGTTTTTTACAAGTTATGTGTGTTAAAAATACCATTGTCTCTTTTTATTTCTCTCTCTTTTTAAAATTTTTATTAAATCATAGCTGTGTACATTAATGCAGTCATGGGGTACAATGTGCTGCTTTTATATACAATTTGAAATGTTTTCATCAAACTGGTTAACATAGCCTTCATGGCATTTTCTTAGTTATTGTGTTAAGACATTTATATTCTACATTTAGTAAATTTCACATGTATCCCTGTAAGATACACCATAGGACACCATAGGTGTGGTCCCACCAATTACTCTTCCTTCACCCATCCTCCCCCCTCCTTCCCCTCCCTTTCTCGTTTCCCCTTCCACTTGGGCTATAATTGGGTCATAGCTTTCATAGGAAAGCTATAAATTGGCTTCATAGTAAAACTAAGTAAATTGGATACTTTTTATTCCGTTCTTGAGATACTTTGCTAAGAAGAATATGTTCCAGCTCCATCCATGTAAACATGTAAGAGATAAAGTCTCCATCCTTCTTTAAGACTACATAATATTCCATGGTTTATATATACCACAATTTATTGATCCATTCATGGGTCGATGGACACTTGGGCTTCTTCCATGACTTAGCAGTTATGAATTGGGTACCAGAAACATACTTGTACAAATAGCTTTGGAATAATGTGATTTCTGGACTTCTGGATCTATACCTAGTAGAGGAATTATAGGATCGAATGGCAGGTCTATTTTTAGATTTCTAAGTGTTCTCCAAACATCTTTACAAAAGGAATGCATTAGTTTGCAATCCCACCAGCAATGTAGAAGTGTTCCCTTTTCTCCACATCCACGCCAACATCTCTGGTTTTGGGATTTTGTGCTGTGGGCTAATCTTACTGTTGTAAGATGATATTTCAAAGTAGTTTTGATTTGCATTTCTCTGATGATTAAGAATTATGAGCATTTTTTTCATGTGTCTGTAGGCCATGTGCCTGTCTTCTTCAGAGAAGTTTCTCTTCAAGTCTCTTCCCAGCCTGAGATGGGTTCACTTGTTCTTTTCTTGCTAATATGTTTGAATTCTCTGTGGATTCTGGTTGTTAAACCTTTGTTGAAGACATAACCTGCAAATATCTTCTCCCATTCTGAGGGCTGTCTGCTTGCTTTACTTAAGTGTCTTGGCTGTGCAGAAGCTTTTTAGTTTGATCAAGTCTCAGTAGTGTATTTATGATGTTTCTTCAATTGGCCAGGGGGTCCTCCTCCTAAAATATTCACCCAGACTGATTTGTTCAAGAGTTTCCCCTGCACTTTCTTTTAGTATTTTTATAGTTTCATGTCGTAAGATTAAATCTTTAATGTAGAAAGAGTCTATCTTAGTTAATGGTGAAAGGTGTGGGTCCAGTTTCAGTCTTGTACAGGTTGCCAGCCAGTTCACCCAGCACCATTTGTTAAATAGGGAATCTTTTTCCCACTGAATGTTTTTAATTGGCTTGTCAAAGATCAAATAATGGTAAATAGCTGGGTTCATCTCTTGGTTCTCTATTCTGTTCTATAAATCTACCTCTCTGTTTTTGTGCCAGTACCATGCTGTTTTGATCACTATGGATTTACAGTATAGTCTGGGGTCTGGTAGCATAATTATTTCTGCTTTGTTTTTATTTCTGAGTAATGTCTTGGCTATTCAAGGTTTTTTTCTGATTTCTTATATAACAAAGTATTATTTTTTCAAGATCTTTAAAGTTTAACAGTGGAGCTTTAATAGGGATTGCATTAAAATTGTATATTGCTTTGTGTAGAATGGACATTTTAACAATGTTGAATCTTCCCAGTCATGAGCATGGTATGTTTTTCCATTTGTTAACATTTTCAGCTATTTCTTTTCTTAGAGTTTCATAGTTCTCTTTATAGAGATCTTTCACATCCTTTGTTAGGTAAACTCCCAAATATTTCATCTTCTTTGGCACTACTGTGAGCAGAATAGAGTCCTTGACTATTTTTTCAGCATGACTATTGTTGGTATACATAAAGGCTACAGATTTATGAGTGTTGATTTTGTAACCTGAGATGCTGCTGTATTCCTTGATCACTTCTAAGAGTTTTGTAGTAGAATCCCTGGTGTTTTCGAGATATACAATCATATCATCTGCCAAGAGTGAAAGTTTGATCTCTTCTGACCCTATATGGATACCCTTGATCGTATTTTCTTGCCTAATTGTGATGGCTAAGACTTCCATTACAATGTTAAAAAGCAGTGGAGACAATGGGCAACCTTGCCTGGTTCCTGATCTGAATGGAAATGATTTCAATTTAACTGTATTGAATATTATATTGGCTGTACATTTGCTGTAGATGGCCTCTATCAGTTTAAGAAAGCTCGTCCTTTTCGAATTCCTTGAAATGACTCATTAGATTGTCAATTTTTGATCTATCTTTTGATGTAGGCATTTAAAGCTATCGATTTTCCTCTTAGGACTACTTTTGCTGAGTCCCACAGATTTTGATGACTTGTATCCCTTTTTTATTCAGTTCAAAAAATCTTTTGATTTTCATCTTAATTTCCTCTTTGACTCAGCTGCCATTAAGCAGTAGGTTGTTTCCATGGCTTCCTGTGGAGATGAGTGTTTCTGTTGGAGTTAATTTCTAATGGTATTCAACTGTGATATGAGAAGATATATGCTATAATTTCAATTCTTTTAAATTTGTTGAGGCATGTTTTGTACCATGAAATGTGACCAATCTTGGAGAATAATCCATATACTTATAAGAAGAATGTATATTCAGTAGTTTTGGAGTTGAATGTTCTGATCTGTTAGGACCATTTGCTCTAGGCAGGGATGTCCAACCTGTGTCCTGTGGGCTGCATGCAGATTATGTGAGTCCTGAGGTGTTAGATATTGCAAAAATTATGCCTGAATTCTTTATTTTTCTCATTGGCTTTTTTTAGTGTTTGTGTTTTTAATGTGTGGCCCAAGACAACTCTTCTTCTTCCAATGTGCAACAGGAAATAAAAAAAAGGTTGGACACTTTTACAGAGTCTTGTGTAAGTCCCATGTTTATTTTCTGTCTGAAGGTTCTGTCCAGTTCTTTCAGTGAAGTGTTGAAGTCCTTGGCTGTTATGATGTTGCTGTTTATTATGTTGTTTAGATCTAGTAGGTTTAGCTTTATAAATCTGGTGCATCTGTGTTAGGTGCATAAACACTCTTTCCCTGATCTGCCCATGTGGGCACCCTTGTCTCATAAGAGTAACTCACATATCTTCCCTGCTTGCCTCAGAACAATGTGATCGGACCTGGGGGTACAAGATCTGGGCTTCAGGTCTGTCCATGGGTCCCCAAAGATTCATGCGTTACCTTGATAGAGAGAAGTATACTTGTCCCAAGTAGCTATGGGGTGCCAGAGCAAGTTCAATGTCTCTCTGCCTTGGGGTGTGCCCCAATCTGATGGGATTGCCAGGCACAAAGCACCAGGGAGAGACAAGGAGCAGGTAGCTCAGAGTCCAAGAACCCCTTGGTTCAGTGCAAGACGGATAGAGGAGAAAAGTATGAGCCCCACTATCTGTGGAAGCCTTGGAGTGGTGGCTTAATTGTCTCTCTTAGCAGCCATAGGTGGGGAAAGGGAAGGGGAGAAAAGAGTCTGGAAAGGTTTGAGCCCCATTTTCTGTGGAAGCCCTGGTGTGGTGGATGCACCAATGGAGAAGGAAAGCAGTTTCTGTGATCCCTGGCTCAATTGTCTTTCAGCAGCCTGGATAGGGCAGGGGAAGGGAAGGAAAAGAGTCTGAATGGAAGAAAGCTTACACTTTGGTTGTCTCTGCCCCTCTATCCAGAAGGTAGTCCACCTGATATGTCTAGGCTCTGTAGTCATGCAGATACCCCAGGGACCCACTGGCCCCTACGGCTTCCATAGTCTGGGCCAAAGTTGGGAAATGTTTGGGAATGAGCAAGATGAAAACTGAGGGGCTGAAGCCACCTGGGGAGGACAAAGGTATGTGGTAGATGGAGAAGCAATATAGCATCTACCATCTTGGCTTGAGTCTGTGGTGATGGGATGTGACCCTGAGGGTACTGGCAGCCTGATGCTTTGTCCTTAAGAAACTCCCAGTTCAGGGTCCTCATTTATTTTTATAGCTGAACAGGATTCCATTGTAGGGAGATACATCCCCTATTCATGGCCATTTAGGTTATTGTCAATCTTTTGTTTCAATCTGACTTTTGAAAACAATTGCACACATGCTCAAAAAGTTGCCTATGTGAGTGTGATTCTCCAAATGTGGATGTTTCACATTTTTCATAGTGAAGTGTTCAAGGGGGGACATTAACTCTTTCATAGGGAACTTTGTTAAAGATCCAAGGGTCATGTTATGGGGCAATCGCCCCTTTAGGAAAACTGGTATCTGAAATGATATGTAGAAAAAACAGATACATTAGAAGATGATTTTTTAAAAATAGAATGCTTCATTTAATAAATTTACCAGTGTTCTTTTTTTTTATTATTTATTTATTTATTTATTTTTTACCAGTGTTCTTTTAAATGGAGAACTGCTCAGTCCTAAAAACATGATTTAATCTTACAAAAACCTTTGTAGGAACACAAGCTCCTATATTGTTTTATATTTACCAATACTGTGTATGGATTTTGAGAAGTTCATTTAAGCATTAATATTGTGCTAAAATTTTGTTATAGTGAATAAGCATTGGTTAGGGTTTGGCAATGCCATTGTTGAATAAACATTTTTGTCAAAATGGTATTTATTTTTATGAAATTCAATCTGGAATGATCCTTTGGGGTCTTGAAAGATGTAATTTGCTTCTTAGAACCTGGCTTTGGAAAATATTTTGGTTTGGCATTATAGATATTTTGTTTTTAATCTGACAAATCTTTCTAATTCTTCTTACCTATTTTCTCTTTAATTTGTTGAAATTCTTTAGCTGAAAGATTAATTAATATCTCCTCCACGAAGGAAGGAGGCAATCTGAGTATTTAAATAATTGATTTCCTCAAAATGAAAATTTTTGTTTTTACTATTGCTGCAGATAGCCTAATTAAATTAGAGCTGCTGGCTGTCATTTTTAGTAGTTTTCTGAATGTTTCCTTAACTATACAACATAAATTACAATTCCACGTTCAATTTTTGTTGTTTTAATTCACTTAAAGTAACACTTTTCTGTTAATTTCTACCAATGTTACACCTAAACAGATTGCAAATTCAGAGAAGTGTTACCAATACTGTTTGCACTGAGCGGGGAAGTTGTAAAATGTTAATTGAATGGAAGAATTTGGATTTTGCAGATTAGCGGGTCTTCGGTTGTCTTGGAAATTGGGATTTAAAAATCCTTGGCCCTACATATTATCCTCTGAAAATGCAAAATAAAAATAGTATTTGTCGCTGCTTTAGTATATGCAGGTAAACATTGGTTCAGGTAAGAAAAGAATGCATTTCCTAAGGCAAGGGAGAGAATGCTTTCATTTCACAGGATGGGATTTTAACGGAAAGGGCACTTTCTAAATTTCCAGATGAGCCCACAGAAATGACAGACATTGAAGAGTCACAGACTTTTGTGAACATAATTTTGTGGCAAAACATGGAAAACAAGGAAAGCATGTCATGTTTTATCCATGTGCTCGGTTGTGCCAATATTGGCTGAATGTTGCACAACAGCACGGTAGCTGCACTCACTGCAGCTGTCGTTTAAGGAATGTGTCAGATTTGCCCGACTTAAAAATTGTTCCAGCAAAAATTCCATTTTTACTTCAGGAATATTTACTTAGGAATTAGGGAGAAGGCTCAGATAAATGAAGAGTTGGATCTCACTGCTATTTACATCTCCCGTCCTGGCCATCTCCCCTGATATTTGGGCTAGGGGTAGGCACAGCTGGGGCAGGTCCTCAGGGGCCCACCGGTTTGGAGAGAGGAGGAAGCTACCTTGTCGCAGTGTGTGGAGCTGCTGGGTGAATCACAAGGATCAACTCAGTTGGAGTTAGGGAGGAGGCTGCTCACCCCAAAACAAGGCAAAGTCCAGAAACAAGTGCCTTGTAAAGACTTCTAAAGCCAGTGGTGAGCAAGTGAGCCTGTAGGGATTTTTTTTTTTTTTAAATGCAATTTCTTTGGAGGCTCTCGTGGGTGCCCGTGTGTCTAAATCTCCCTTCTCTTCTGTTCTTCCTAGCTCCCTTCACCAGTTGACCTGGTGTGGAACTTGGAAAATCTACGAGCTCACCCATCTGGAATGTTAAGAGGCAGCATCAAGATAAAAGGGGTTTGGGTTACAGGAGAGAAACAAGGCTGCTTTTTCCTCATCATTTTTTCCCTTTTATCTACTTGGGTTTTATTTTTTTAAAGTTATAAAATCTGCATAACAGAAACTTCAGCATTTTACCATGTTTGGATGTACAGTTCAATGACATTAAATACATTCACATTAGCATGCACCTGCCTTCCACCAGCCACCTCTTGAACTTCTTTGTCTTCCCTAAACAGAAACTGTGATCATTAAATACTAGCTCCCCATTTTCCTCTTCCCTTCTAGGCCCTGAAAACCACCCTTCAACTTTCTGTCTATGAATTTGACTGTTCTAGGTGCCTCATAGGTGTGGCCTCATCATTTTTTTGAGCATAAAAATCCTTCCTGGCCCTCTCTGCTATGCACTTTGCTGGCTAAGGGCTTGCATTTGAATGTAGACACCACAGATGGGGGCAGATATGAGGGCATCTGTCCAGCTGGGCAAATGCGGGGCATGGACACACAGCATGTTGACAGTAGGTACACCCACAGGCATGCTGCCGGGGAACGAGTGAGGAGGAAGCTGCCATGTTAGAGTGGCGTTTAGGATGCAGTGTCTCTGTATTTCAGTTACTCACTGGTAGACAGAGGAAGCTGAATTCTAAAAGCTGTTTAATGAGGGAATGGTGAGGGCTGGGCAAACACGATTAGTCACAGAGCTCCAGGCCTAGGTTATTTATTTTCGGAGAAGCTCAGGGCTTGTGAGTGGGATGAATTGCTGACTGGGAAGCTGAGTAAATTTGACCAAGAGGCCTGAACTGAGGGGGATGCTGGGATCTTTATGAGCTCTATTGACATTGAATAGAAATGTGGGCTCAGTTCCAATTTGTTTCCTAGCAAAATAAATACATAAATATCAAGGGAACTTCCTTGTTTTCAGAAAGAGGAAAGCGTTGAAGTTATTATAAGTATAAAAGGCAAATGAAAAGGAGATGAGTGGTTTTGAGGATACGATAAAAATATCTTGGTAGGCAGTTACACGTAAGTGTAAAAGGATAGTCTGAAATCTTTCCTGGCTGCAAGGGTGAGAGGAGTGGATTACAGTACCTGGCAAGGTTGTGGGTGTGATTATATTAGACACTGGACCAAGTAACAGTAGAAACCTTAGAAATAGTACGTTTGTAACAACAAATTCATCTTTCTTAAAATGCCAATATTATGTTAAAGTCTAGATCCAAATATTCATGGAAATGTTTACTGAGTGAATGAATGAACAATATATATAATTAAGAACTATAAAGAGTTGCTACTTTAAAGAGATTCTATGCATTTTAAGATATCTAGACAAATTTCCTGTTCTCAACACTGTTTAGCTGTCAGATTTTACTATTGTATTTGCTTTAATTAGCATTTAATACCATTATGTGGGTTCCTTTATAATTAGTAAATTATAATGACCCACACTTTACCCCTTTCAAGCAGAGGACAGTCTGTCCACAGGCAATGTCTATCTGTTATTACATATAATAAACCAAACATTCAAAAGCAAACTGAGAATTCAAGATGAGTCCTTTCACATTTCTCCTTTCTTATAGCAGTATTGATCCTTTATTATTTATTTAACATTTTCATGTCCTGATAATATATGCTTATTATTGAAAATGTAGGAAATATAACTATAATGAAACAAAAGACCGCTGGCAATTTACTATCCAGAGATAAATATTTTTATATTCTGATTTATTTTCTCTAATTACATGAAATATATAAAATGGAGATGTGCAGTTTTGCATCTTTCTTTTCGATTTAACGTTTCTTCATGCATATTTTTCTCAGCCATTAAAGAATTTTCAGACATAGTTATCATAATGGCTGTATCATAACATCATGTGGCTATGCCATGCTTTTACTGTTCTGGTTTGAGACATTTAGATTCTTTCAAATTTTTATTATCAGAAATGGCTCTTCAATGAATATTCGTTTATAACAATCTTTGATTTTTTTGCTCCAGCTGGAATCTCTAGGATTGGGCATGAACAGTTTTCAAAGTTCTTAGAAAATTTTTCAACATTCTTTTTTCTCAGTGTTGTACCAATCACACTCCCACCAACAGGATATAAGAATTCTGCTAGTATTATCCTTAAAACAAAGTAAAGTAAGCACAAGAATTTAAAAACAAAATCATCTACTTTAGTAGATATAAAATTATTATCTCAGGGATGTTTGCATTTCTTTGATTTCAAATTAGGCTAAAAACTTTAATATGTTAATTGGTTATTCATGTTTTTTTCTGAAAATTGGCTGTTCCTGTCTTTTGTTTGATTTTTTTTCTATTTGTTTGTTTGCCTTTTTCATGCTTGATGAGAATTTTTTTGACACGAATAATATAGTACCCTGTCATCAGTAGTAACCAATATAAAACTCAATAGGAAAAAAATGTCTGTCCTAGCACTATAAAGCTTCCAGAAGGATTATATGGAGAAGTTTTTCAAACTTTATTGAAGAACCTGATAATGGGAAAGCTGGCTTCTTCTACACTTGGGAAGACTTAATACTCTACAGATGTAAATGCTCCCTAGGTTAAGTTATAAATTAAGTATAGTTAAAAATGAAATACATCTACAGAATTTTTTTGGAACTTGACAGCAAGTTGATTCTAAAATTAATACAATTTTTTTTTTTTTTTTTTTTGTAGTTTTTTGCCGGGGCTGGGTTTGAACCCACCACCTCCGGCATATGGGGATGGCATCCTACTCCTTTGAGCCACAGGTGCTGCCCTAATATGAAAAATTTTTTTAAAGAAGGACATAAGATGGTAGGGTAGGGGGAAGCCCTGTCCTACCAGATATGAAGACATATTATAAAATTACAGCAATTTGAAAAACATGGTATTGACACAGAAATAGACAAAGATCCATGAAATGGAATAGAAAGTCCTCCCTACAAAAAGAACCACTGATATATAACATGGCTTGCTTCACAAATCAACTGGGAAAAGAACAACTATATTCAATAAGTAATATCAGGACAATTGGCTCTCCATATGGAAAAAAACATTAAAATTAGATCCTTACATCATATCTCAAAATAAATTCTGCTACATTAAAGTCCTAAAGGTTAAAACAACAACAGTAATAACAAAGCAAGTAATCCTCTAAAAGTTAAGAAAATACAGATGATCTAGATGATCTAGTACACACACTATTATCTCTTGCCTGGACTCTGTAGTACCCTTCCAACCAATCTCTCTGTTTTCTCTCATGCTTTCCTCCACCTGTTCTCTACCCTGCAGAACACAGTGAGCCTTTTAAATTGTAAGTGTGGCCTGCAGATGTTCCCTGCCCTGCATACCTCTCTCGCTTCATTTCCCAACATTTGCTCCTGTTAATGACTTTCAGCCCCACTAGCCTCCTTGTTGATTGGTCCTCAAACATTAGACATTTTTGCCATCTTAGAGCCCTTTCCCTACCTTTCTCTGTGTGGAATTTTCTTGCATCTTATACCTGCATATCTTATTCCCTTACTCCATTCAGGTCTCTGGCTCAGAATGGCATTCCCTGACCACCCTAGGTAATGGAGCTCTCTCGTCCTTCTGTAGCCACTTACCCTCATAGCACCTTTACTCCCTAAATTGTATGTGTATGCAAGCCTCACAAGGGCAAGGGCTTTGTCTGTCTTATTTATTACTATAAGTAATAGAACAAAGAAAAAAATAGACACTCAATAAACAATCGTTCAGCGAATGGATGAATGAATGAAATGATCATGGCCTTCCTTCCTTCTTTCCTTCCTTTCTTCCTTCCCTCCCTCACTCCCTCTCTCCCTTCATGTGTCTCTCTTTTTTCTCTCTCTCCCTCTTACTTTCTCTCTTTCTTTCAACAAGATGTAGAAAGCTCAAATCATAAAGGAAAAAACTTATAAATTTGTGTATCAAAATATAAAGTGTTTGGCACATGATAACATAAAAATGGTAAAAAGCCATATGATAAGCAGAAGACATTTAAAATGATATAACTGACAAAGATTAGTATTTAGAATATACAAAGAACTCTTACAAATCAATAAAAACAGACAATACAAGAGTAATAAATAAAGTATATGAACTAGGCAATTCACAGCAGAAAAATCTGAAATGGGAAATAGACATGTGAAAAGATGTTTAACCTCGTTATTTATCAACACAGTACAAATTAAAATGAAAATCTGATACCACTTTTTCACCCATGTGAATGGCAAAAAAGAAGTTAGAAAGTATCAAGTGTTTGCAAAGATGGGGAGAATGAAAGTTTCATACATTGCTGTTGGGAGTATAAATACAGTGTATTAGTTATATGGAGGCCAGTAACAGAAGACTCACTCAAACCAGTTCACACAATAAGAAAATTTATTATCTTGTATTAATTCTGAAGCAAGAAAGGATACAGGACTGGTTCATTTGGTGACTTGATAATGGATAAAAGGACGCAAGTTCTTTTTAATCTTTCATTTTTGCCACCCTGACCTTAGGTCTCAGTCTCAGGAGATGTGTTAGTTTTCTAGAGCTGCTATAACAAAATATCACACACTGGGTGGGTTAAAAAATAGAAATTTATTTTTCTCACAATTCTGGAGACTGGGAGCCTGAGATAAAAATTTCAGCAGGGTTGGTTTCTTCTGAGGCCTCTCTTGTTGGGTTGCAGGTGGCTGCCTTCTTGCTACCTGTCCACATGGTTGCGCCTCTGTGCACATGCACCTCTGGTGTCTCTCTTTGTGTACCATTCTCTTCTTATAAAGACACCAGTCCTATTGGAGAAGTGCCCACCCAAATGGCCTTCTTTTAACTTAATTACCTCTTTAAGGTCCTCCTCCAAATACAGTCACAATCTGAGGGATTGGAGATTGGGACTTCAACATGTGAATTTTGAGGGTACACAGTTCAGTCCATAATAGGTGGATAACAGGGCTGCAGCAGTTCTAGATGTGACATCTAGACAGTTCAGCACTCAGAGGAATTTGAAACTGGCATTCAGAGCCTATACATCTCTCCCTTAGAATCTAAAACCATCCTCTCAATCCCCTTAACCAACTTCTCTTTATATCTGAATGATCAGAATCTGGTCAGACACCTATTCCTGAAATAGGCACTGGTAAGGAGGATTGAATTTCCATGATGGGTTTGGAGTAATAACATGGGCAGCACAGATGCTGGGTAGTCAGACAAAATGTCCGCTTTGAAGAGCAATGAATAGCACGCACAAAATAGAAAATGCCCAGGTCTTATGAACTTCTGGTTAAATATCTTCTGGTTATTTTTTCACACGTCTAGGGGAGACACACACTAGTATTCATTGCAGTTTTTTTTTCTTCTGAGATATAATTTATAAACAATAAAATGCACATATTTTAGCTGTACATTTTGATGAGTTTTGACAAGTTTGTATACCAATATAACTACCACTACAATCAAGATATGGAATGTTTCCATTACTTCAAAAAGTTTCCTCTGTCTTATCCCAATCAATCACCCTTTCTCTCAGCCCCTTACTCTACCTCTAGGGAACCACTGGTCTGCTCTGTCACTATAGATTAGGTTTGTCTTTTTTAGAGTGTCACAAAAATGCAATTATACATTATGTATCTGGCTTCTTTTGCTCAGCATCATGCTATTGAAATTCTCTATGGTTTTGCATGTATCAGTAGGTGGTTTCTTTTTCTTAATGAGTAGTGTTCTACTGTATGGATGTACTATGATTTACTTATCCATTCACCTGTTGGTAAGCATTCAAGTTATTTCCAAATTTTGGCTGTTATGAATAAAGTTGCTACAAGCATTGGTGTATAACTCTTGATATGAAAACATGTATTTCATTTTCTTTGGGAAATTCCCCGGAATGAAATTGCTGGGTTATGTGATAAGTATACAGTCAACCTTTTTAAAAAACTGAAAAAATGTTATCAAAAGTGATTTTTACCATTTTTCATTCCTAAAAATGATGGATAAAAGTTCCAGTTGCTCCATGTCATTGTCAACACTTTGCACTTTTTAATTTCAGCTGTTCTAATGGATGTGTAATGGTAGTTCCTTATGGTTTTGGTTTGCATCTCCCTAGTGACTAATGATGTTGAGTATCTTTTTGTGTGCTTATTCACCATTTGCACATAATCTTTTATAAAGTGTTTAAATCTCTTGCCCCTTTTAAAATTAGATTGCCTTATTTTTATTGAGTTATTGAGTTATAAGAGTTCTCGCTATATACATGTACTTTGATATATTTAAAAATTTCTTCTCATCATGGCTTATCTTGTCATTTTCTTCATAGTCTCTGTGAAAGAACAGAAGTTTAAAATTTTTTTAGAAGTTTTAAATTTTGATAAAATTTAATTTATCAATTTTTTCTTTTATGATTCATGCTTTTATGTCCTAAGAAATCTTTGTGTACCTCAAGGTCTTTTTGTCCACAAATTTTGTAATTTTAGATTTTACGTTTAGGTCTATGATTCATTTAGAGTTATGTTTTGTGAATGATGTGAGGTAAGATCTGAGGCTAATGATTTTTCAAATGAATATCTACTTGCTCCAGCACTGTGTTGAAAATATTTTATTTCCATATGATTACTTTGGAAAAATCAATTGCTCATGTATGTGTGGGTCTTACTGGACTCTCTACTCTGTTCCGTTGATATGTAAGTCTATCCTTTTGCCAATTCTGTCTTGATCACTATAGCTTTATAATAAGTCTTGAAATCAGGTAGTATAAGTCCTCTAACTTTATTCTTCTTTTTTCAAAATGGTTTTAGCTAGACTAAGTCCTTTGCATTTCCATATAAATTTTAGAATCAGATCGTCAATTTCTAGAACAAAATCTTGCTGGGATTTTGATTGTGATATATAGATCAACATGGAGAGAATTGTATCTTAACAAGACTTAGTCTTCTAATCCACAAGTATGATATATTTTTCCATTAATTTTAGTTATCAGTGTCTTATAGTTTTTGGTGTGCATCCATTTATGAGTTTGTTAAATTTATCCTTAAGTATTTCATATTTTTTATGCTATTGTAAATGGTAATGCTTTTTAATGTAAATTGTACATTGTTAGCATATAGAAATACAATTAATTTTTATATATTGACCTTGTATCCTATGACCTTACTAAACTTATTTATTAGTGCTAATAGCTTTTTCTATAGATACTTTAGGATTTTTAACACACATGATCATATCATCTGCGAATAGTTTCCTTTTTTCTTGTCATTCTGTTTGCCTTTTATTCCTTTTTTTTTTTTTTTGCTGTATTTTATTGGCTAGGACTTTCAGTACAACGTTGAATAGAAGTGGTAAGAATAGGTGTTTTTACCTTGGCCTGGACCATAGGGAAAAAGCACTCATTTTCCCCATGAAGTATGATGTGAAATGTAGGTTTTTCATAGATGTCCTTTGTCAGGTTAAGGAAGTTCATCTCTATTTCTAGATTGCTGAGAGCTTTTTATCATAAATGGGTGTTGAATTTTATCAAATGCATTTTCTTCAGCCATTGAGATGAACACACAGGTTTTTTCCTTTATCTCTTAATTGCAGCATTGTTTTTTAATGGTGAAACATTATTATAGAAACAACATACATGTATTTGAATAAGCAAATCATGTTTATGCAATGAAATTGTATACAGCAGTTAAAATGATAAACATTTGTGTCTTGACTAACATGGATATATCTTAAATGCTAATTGTATAATGAAGAAACAGTATAATACCTGGAGCAGACATTTATGTTTTTTGTGGGGGGGGTATGCAGCTTTCAAACACATGTCCTATTTTAGGAGAATCCCATGTATCAAACAGAGAACAGAAAGTACACTAGTACACTAGTAATTTTAATAGAAAGAACATAATTTAAAGAATGGTTAACTAGGTATTGGAGAACTGAAAACAAAAAGCAGATGCTAAGGAACTACCACTCCTAGGCATGCAAGAACCAAAGGAAAAGGTTGGAATTTAAAAACTTAAAGGCTAGAGAACGGGCCTCATGGGACTTGGACTTAGTCCTTCAAGGAGGGTGAGGGCTGACTGGCTGATACTGGTGTCTGAGTTCAGAGGGGACATGATGAGCTGGTACTAGGAGTTTTGGAAAGACTGCAATCTGGAATCTCCTGCTAGTACCGGCATGAATCACCACTGCTGGGGCGAAGAAGCGTAACTAGAGTAATGCTGACAGGCACAGGAAGTAAATAGGAAGAAGCGATGACCTTTCTTTATTCCCCAGAGTTCCAGTTTCTTTCTTTCTTTCTTTTTTTTTTTTTTTTTTTGAGTCCTCTTTTGGCAGAGTCAATATATAGGCCAGTCAGTGAAAGAGAAATAAATGTGGTTTCCAGAGAAAGAGAGTGAGTCTCAGCCTCAGCACCACAAAGGGTTATACAGGAGACTGTGGTTGAAGCTAAGGAAATAGCTTCATAGCTGGCACTCCCTTATTCTGGGAGTCTTTTTGGGAGACAATGTCTTTGCTCTGCAAGGGGGTCAGGTGTATCTTCTCCCTGGCCTTTGCAGCTATAATGTGGCCTAGACCATCTGAATAGACTTTGAGTCTTGAGAGAGTGGTGCCGAGATTTAGAAAGAGATGAAAAATTATTCATGGCTGAAACAGCCATATTGTGAGCCCAGAAGCAGGAGCATCTAATGTGCAGGGGTGGGGTAGGACCAGTCAGTGGTGGCACCAAATAAGAATATTCCTTTGCCATAGCTTGACTGTGCTTCTTATTGTCTAGCTGTGTTTGAGCTTGTTTGTCTTACGAGAGCAGCTCCAGACTTTCCCTCTATACACCAATGACCCGATAACCAGTAAATCTTTTTTTCTGCTTACTTGCATTCAAGCACTCAAACTAACAGATACCATGCATATGAATTGTAACAAATGACTAGAAGCCAGTATTATAAATATTAATTTTGTTAATAATAAAGTCGTGAATTCTGGGTGATGGGGCTAGGACAGTTTATGTTTTCCTTTGCATTTTTATAACTTTGAAGTTTCTCAAATATAATAAAATTAAAATTTAACACTTGTGTGCAAATTATCTTAAAAATCTAGGGAAAGGCAGATATCAGCAAAATACTTATATTTTGTTCTACTTTTCCTATGTTTTAAAAAGATGGCTTTCCCTCTCAAATATATCTGAAATTTAATTGGTAGATTTAGGAAGTGAAGCCTATGTCTGGAACTTATTTTCCAAAGAATCAGTTGTCCCAGTATCGAATTTCCTAGTTCCATTTGCCAAGCAGTACCAACTTGAATTAGTTTTTCAAAGTTGTTGTGCATTTCCGATGCTTTGGAAGTCTTGAAGCAATAGCTTTGGACTAGTCGTAGTGGTACTAGCCAGAGCTGCATACCATTTAAATCCTAAATTCCAACTATTTATTTCTATCTCCTATTGCAGGTTGGGATCTCTGGGAAGCAGGCTGCGAGGCAGTTTAGTGAGCAGGATGTTTATTAAGTGTGCCCTTAAGGCCAACACCTGTGGAGAGGAGGGAAGGCAAGCAGGAGGGAGAAATCATCTGTGAAGTGGGCCCAGGCCAGCTTTAGCACAGAGTGGGGCACTGAGACTAAAATGGGCCATCACAGTTGTCCTGTGTTGAGCCTAAATGATCAGGCCTTTAGACTCCTGCTTTTATAGGGGTCTGAGCTGCCCGGAAGGGGTGTGCCTCTAGGCCCAGGAGTCTTTCTGCAGCTGAGGTGTCCCCAGAGGGGCCCAACAGCTGGAGGCTGCCTGCCAACTGCACTCCCAGCAGCCAGGGCAACAAACCCTCTACTGAAGGGGGCTTGAGTGATGAGGCTTCTGTATCCATCACATGCTCTAACATTCCAGAAGCATGTTCTATGTGTCAGGCCTATGCTGGGACATGTTCACGTTTGTTCTATTACACAATTCTCACAACACTCTGAGGTACATATTGTGTTTTGCATTTTACACATGAGGAAACTTGGCTTGTGTTTGTTTTTCCTGATGAAAACCCAGCATGGGGCAATATTTCACAGGTGGCCAACTACTTCAAGCAGTCTGCCTGCTTATGAAGGGGAAGAGAGCCAACTCTGTATTGGGGAGTGTTGAAAATCTGGACTTGATGTTCTGCTTTTAACTTCCTCTTGCACTCTAGGGTTGTCATTCTCCATTCCTTGCTCTCATTCCCTCTTTCATTTCAGTTTATAATTTTTAAAAGATGTATAAGCTGGAATAATACTAGTGAGAGCTATAAGGAATTCTCATTTCTCCTGTTACGATTTTTGCAGTGGGTGAATTGTCTTGACCTGATAAGTATAAGCGGGATTGTGCCAAAGGAATCAATATCTACTCCTCTGATTTGATGCCCCAGAATTGCTTCCCTGTCTTTCATTGAATTTCTCATTAGTCAGCAACTGGATGTCCCAGCCACATGGCACACAGAGGTGACTCAATTTGTTATCTGATGATACGGAAAGTTAACACCAGCAGGGCAGTGCTTAAGTATCATTAAGGGAAGCAAATGGGTACCTATTAGAACTTTGGAAGACATTTCTGCTAGGGAAATGGTGAACATAGCTCTGTCTTTGAGCAGTTTGACAGGGATTCTGAAGAAAGCCAGATAGCAAGAAAAAACAAGTGGGAATGAGGCCAGCCTCAGGCCACACAGAGCAAGAGGAAGAGGACGAGAAAGAATCTCAGGACAGACTCTCACATCAACTTGTAAGGCTGAGACCAGCTCTTTGGACCTCAATTTCTGTCTCTGTAAAGGTTCCTCAAAGCTCCGTGCTTCTACAAAGAGTCACTTGGAAAGAGAGGCTGAGCAAAAAATCTTAAAAACTATATAAAAGCATAAAAAGATGACATGAAAGAATTGACTAAATGTTCCTATTTGGCTCTTTAGATCATGTGAAGCTGCTGAGACAGCCCAATTTGTTTTATAGGAAGTTTTGATGATCATTTTAACTGGTGAGGGGAGGTATTTTAGAACAAGGAGACCTCAAGTCAATTTTCTTTGGGTGAATCTTATGATGTTTAGTCTTGTGGTGGGCCCCTTTATACTTGGAAAGGGTAAAACTGACATTTTCACAATGAAACGAAAATCCCAAAGAACTTGGCCTATTATAGAGAGAATTATAAATTCCTAGATGTAGCAGATTGAGGTTCATGTTTACTAAAACTGTTTTGTTGGCCCAAATAAAGCGATGAAGTGAGCAGAGGCACAAGAGATGGAAGTAATTTTAAAAATATACACAGATATACTTTGGAGAGATTCTCTGCTACAATAATTGAAAGAAAATGGAGGCTTCTACTTTTCATGTAGTGAAGGTTATGTTAATGAGCTTGAGGATATAATTGTGGCACCAAAGCTTCAGATTTATTACCTCCCAACTTAGTAGCTTTATGCCTGGGAAAATCTACTGCAAACCTCTTTGAGCCTTAGTTTCTCCCGCTTTAAAATAGAGATAATATGACTACCTATCCTTCTGAGGATTAAAAGGCCCTACACAGTGCCTGACACAAAATTGAAGCTCAAAAATAGAAGAATATAAATCTGAAATGAACGCCTTCATTTTTACAAAGCCATTCTGAAAATGATAGCAATTACAGGGCAGATAGAGATGCAAAATGAGTACATCTGATGAATGTAACTAATGTCATCTATAAACTGAACTGTGCACATTTTAGCACAGAGAAGCCCCGACACTTGAAATTTCATATTCCAGTCATGATGCCATTTAATACCAGAACTCCAAAGCTTCATTGCGATTTCCCGTCACTTTAAATATTGCTCTAATTATTATGGCCTCCAAAAATGAATTAACAAAATTTCATCTAGATCTGTGAGTGTAGAAATTGCCTTATTTTTATAAAGGTTTTAAATGGTTACATTGTGGGCAGATACACATACAGCAGGATATTCATGTAATTGACTCTCTTATCTCAGAAAAAAGGTTAATCAAATGCCCTGTTTGAGGAAGAGATAGAAAACAGCTCTTACTGTTTGTGTTTCTTTAAAACTGCTTTCCTGGCATTATCAGTGGGTTGACTCAAATGCAACCTTATCCTGTGGGCAATGAACCATATTCTTTCTGTCTAACTGAAGACAGAAATATATATGTTCCTCCCCTCACCTAGGGTCATTTTGCTACTAAACTATAGCATTTTATGTTGAATCTATTCTGAATTATCCAGAATGGAAAGTTTCTTTTGGCTCCTTCCTTTCTCTTTGTTGCTTAAGCAGGCTTTTTTTTTTATTTTTGTGTGTGTATAAATATGAATGTGTGACTGTGTGTATGAATAAAATATTATAATAACACTTCACCTCAAATAAATGCAATATGTAGCAACCTGACCTTTCAGGAACTTAGTTGAGAACTAATAAATAAGTAAAATAGACCTCTGAATAGCTAAACTAGAAGTCACTAAATCCTTGCTCAAAAGCTGATGCACAGGCAAGCTTTCTGGACCCTTATCCAGAACTCATTTATTTGTGCTTAACACACAATTCTTATCACCACGGTTATCTATCCTTATCCTAACCTCAACAGTTCCCAACAGATTCCAAGTAGCAGATTAGAAGTGTTGTTTGGGGAAGGTACATGCTGAGGGCTTATAGCAGTGATTTTTAGTCAGTGTACCATGGCACACTGGTGTGCCATGAGAGGATCTTGGGTGTGCCATGAAAAATTTTAAAGATCATTAATTAAATTATTTTCAAAAGAAGTTCAAAGCATAGTAAGCATATTCTTTTTTTTTTTTTTAACTTTTTTTGATCAACATAATTTAAGTGTGCTGAGGAAGTTGAACTATAGGTTCAAGTGTGCTGTGAGATAAAAAAAGGTTGAAAACCACTGGCTTATAGGAAGTGGGGGAAAAATTATAAAGCGGTATCAAAGACTCAAAAAGCACAATGATCTGAAACCATTTGGGGTAGGGACAAACAGACTCTGAGGGCATCCATTTTATATAGAAGAGAATAATCACTAGAATTTATAATTCTCTTCACATCTCAAATCAATAAAGAAAGGTAAGATTATGTTTAGATCCAGAATATTCAAGATATTGTGTAATAAAATTACAAAAGATTTCTATCTTAACTGGTGAAAAAAATTTAAAGACAGGTTTATTGAGGCATAGTTTACATAGAGTGAAATTCATCCTTTTTAGGTGTAGAGCTCTATGACTATTACACAATTTTTGCTGTGTAACCACAATATGTAGCTCTTTAAGCCCAGCTTCTTTGGCTAAGCATAATGCTTGATATTCATCCATGTGAACTGATTAAAATTTTTAAAAAATGTTTTATGTTTAAAACTGGAAGAACTTGCTCATCACCTAAGTTTCCTGATAAATGAGATTCTCTCTACAGATAATACAAAAATAGTGAGTTCTTTAAAAAAAAAAAATAGTGAGTTCTTTAAAAAAAAAAAAAAATAGTTCTTTTGAAATAAATCCACACTGTAGGAAAACAGGCAGAAGCACTCAGCTCTCTTATTCTTATTTTCAATTTTTCCTTCTCCCCTCTTCTTATCAATTGAGCACACTGGAAAACCTAAGGTGAGTACTCAGCATATTGTCTAGCATTCAGTAGGTGTTCAATAAATAGTTATTCCTTTATTTTTCCTTTTCTATTCTCCGGATATCTCGCCTTCCCTTCCCCAGTTTCAATACTCTCCCTTCAGACTGCTTTATAGGTCAGCCAATGTAGGTAATTATTATAAGAGTTGTTCATTATTGCCTCAATTTCCTTGGCTTCTAAGGGATGCCGTGCAAATGTTAGTTTTTTCCCCAAGCCTCAGGGAGACATAGTCACCTGTTTAAGAATTAGTTATCCAAAGAGAAATAGAGCCCACGGTTTTGGCCTTTAATACTGTATTTATTTACACGTATATGTCAGACCCATTTGGGGATGCCAAATGAACTCATTGTTTTAAATTGCCCTTGCTGTGTTTGTACTGTATAAACTCTTGGCCTCAGCTGATAGACCTAGGAGTAGATACCTGATTCAGGGCAACCAATTATAAGCTGGGCTGGCTTAATCTCTCTTGAGAACTAAAACAGAAGAACCCAGAGGGAACCTTCATGGTGGACTCTTGAATTGAAAACTCACCTAGAGGTGGCTATTAAAAGTGGTGGCTGAGAGAAATGCAAGTTTGAACCAGACTTGCCGAGAGAACTTTAGGGCCCATGAGAACCCCTAGATTTATTCTCTTTTTCCAACATGCCAATTGCTGCCTCCCTGTGGCCTGGATATGTGCCTGCAAAATTGCCTATTATGTTCTCACTGTCATTGTTTCTCCTTTACCCATGCAAATGTGAATAAATTCCAGTTTATTGGAAAAAAAGTGTTTATTAGGATAGTTTCCTTGCAGTTCAGATTTTTTGTCTTCTAAGTATATTTTATATATAAAAAAGTCTTCATGGAATGCATAGGTATTTCAAAATTGCAATTTAATAAGTGTATTAGTTTCTTATTGCTGCTATAACTAATTATCATACATTTTGTGGCTTAAAACAACATAAATTTATTATCTCAAAGTTCTAGAGTTCAGAAATCTCAAAGTGGTGTCCCTGGGCTAAAGTCAAGGTGTTGATATGGTTGTGTTCCTTCTGGAGGCTTCAGAGGAGAATCTGTTTCCCGGTCTCTAGATGACAAGAGGTCATTTGCATTCCTTGGCTCATAGTCCCTTCTTCACGTCACTCTAATCTCTTCCCTTCTTTCTGTTTTTATTATCAAGGGTCTTATTGTCTTCTTTAATCTTCTTACCTTCCTATAATAAGGACCTTGTAATTACATTTCGGACCCACTCAGATAACTCAGGATAATCAGCCATTTCAAAGTCTTTAATCACATCTGCAAAGTTTTGCTATACTATATAAGGTAACATTCACAGGTTCCATGGACTAATAATATGTGGATGTCTTTAGGGATCATTAGTCAGTCTACCTAAGTAAGAGGTTTTTTTTGTTTGTTTGTTTGTTTGTTTTCCTTTGTTTAGTTTTACAAGGTCAGAATATATCAGGAAGAATGAAGGATGTAAAGCTGAGTAAAAAACAGAGGAGGAATTAAGAAACAAGCAGCTAGTGAGTAAAAAACAGAGGAGGAATTAAGAAACAAGCAGCCAGAGGGCAGATGTGGAGTCTTATAGATTCTGAGTCCCAAAGGCTAGGAGGGGGGAAATGGAAGTCTATTGTTATAATGTTCTTATGTTACTTCAAGATAGACTGATAAATTAATGAAGTATACTATAAACTCTAAAGCAAACACTAGGATAAGAAAACAAGAGTTTTAGCTACTAATCAAACAAAAAAGATATATTGGAATTATTGAAAAAAATCCAAAAGATGGTAGAAGAAGAGGGGAAAGGAAACAAAGAACAGATGAAACAAATAGCAGATAGCCACACATGATTAAATGTAAATGGTTTGTATATCTCAATTGAAAGGGAGAAATTGTCAGATTGGATTAAAAAAAAAACTCAACTGTATCAGAAATATGAAGATACTATTTCATTTGTACTTATTTGATTTTTTGATTATTATTTGACTGTTTTCTTTCAAATATGGTTAGCATTCTAGACATAACTTGAAGTAAATATGTTATTAGTGTTTTGTATTGAAATTTTACTCATCAGTTGTAGTATGGATGTATATACATTATTATAAGATTGTAAAATCTGTTAATTTTATAAATAATATCAAGAACTCTAAAATAGATAAATAAATAAGTGTACAGATGATAGGAATATGAAGAAAGTGTGTAAGCTCAATAACTGCAAGGAATAACTCAAAATTCTTGTATGATAGCATTTATGATATATAATCCTCAATCCCTACATAATGAAAAATGAAAAAGAACATGAAAATAAGAGGAAATTATATTAGAAAAAATGAGTTACATGAAAATATCTTACTCATCTACCAGCCTCAAACTGAAATTCAGCATTTATGGAATATCTCATGTTCCTATATTATAATGGTGACAAAAATTTTGAGTAGTAATTTTTTTATATAAGATTGGAATTACACTTAAATTTTGGATAGAAATCCTGTTTATTCTGTACCCCAGAAATCCATTCTATGATAATGAGATTCGGTTTCAGCTAAATATCAGTTTTAACACTTAGCTGTTTAACATTCATCTAGAACATGTATTTGGTGTCTATGTCCATATCCTGCTTTTAAGAACTGAACATTCATTGTAATTATGAATATGAAGTGCTTGAAGTCCCTAATATTCTTTTATAATGTGATTTTTGAATAACTGTATACAATTGAATCATTAGGCTATAACTTTATTATTGGTCATTCAGTTGTCTCCCGGATTTTTTTTTTTTTTTATAAAATCATAACTGTGTACATTGATCCATTTATGGGGTTCAGTGTACTGATTTGATATACAGTGTGAAATGCTTACATTGCACTGATAAACACATCCATCACAATTATACTCTTTTCTTAATAGTTTTGAAATGTACCATTGCATCATGCACATTAGGTAAGTCCCCCCAAATACCCTCCCTCCTCCCGCCTCTTCCCTTCTACTTTCTGGACTATAGTTATGTTTTTTTTTAATTAGCAATAATTGCACCTCGGATAAACCTCATCGACTATGATACTGCCACTTTGCAGAGCTGTTTCCCAGATTTTTAAGTGATTATGAAGGCACTGCATGTCTGGTACCATATATCTTTGACTTCATCTCAAAATTTTTCCCTCTTCAGAATTCTTGTGCTAATTTCTACTCCTACATCTAATGTATAAGAATGCCATTTTTCTAAACCCTTGCCAATGCTGACTATTATTAGTTTTATAATTTCTGACTATTTGATGGGGAAAAATTGGCATCTCACTTAGTTTGCGGTCTCTTTGGTTACGTAGTCCAATTTCTTCTTTTGTGAAGTTTCTATTTATGTCTGTTCCCTGTTGTCCAATTGGTGTTAGCATTTTCATGTTTATTTATGAGTTCCCTGTTTGTATAGTAAGGATATTAACATTTACTCATTAAAAATGAAAAATGTTGGATCGGCACCCTCCTGGACCTCCAAAAGAGCTGCACCGGGACCCGCGATTGGCACCCTCCTGCATCTTCGGAAGAGCTGCACTGGGACCCGTGATTGGCACCCTCCCGGACCTCTGTAAGAGCTGCGCCCTCCCAGACCCCGGTAACAGCTGTTCCGGGACCTGCTACCCTGCCTGCTGGGCCTGCCCACACCCTGACCAGGAACTCCGGGAGCCGCACAACCCCATGTCTTCCCTCCTGTACCCTCCCTGCCTCAACACTGCTGGCTCATCTGGCCAGAAACTCTGGGAGTTGAGTGCCCTCCGGAGCACTCCCTGCCTCTGCATGGATCCCTTCTCCTGGCCAGAGACTGCTGAAGCCTTGGGCCCTCTGTGCCAAAGTCACTGGGTGCCAGGCACTCCCAGAACTGTGTGTACCAACCCCTGCCCTGTTGCTGTATCTGGGGTTGTCACATTCTGGAGCTGCTCCCACAACCAGAACTCCCTGGCTAGGGCAGCCCCAGAAGAGCTACACAGGGTCACCCTGTACAAAGATCCAGCAACAATAGTGTGATCCCCCTGGGTCTAATCTTGGAGAGACACCACCCGAAATCTGAGGATGGCCAGAGGCAACGGTGAAAAACAATCATGAGGCAAAATCAAAGGAAAATCTCTGAATATGAATAATCAGAGTAGATCAACTCCCCAAAGGAACAATGGGGAAGACACAGCACAAGATCCCATGCACAAACAAATAGCTGAGATGTTAGAAATCAAATTCAGAATCTGGATAGCAAATAAGATCGAATTAGAATTCCAAGCAGTAACCCAAAAGATAACTCATGAATTCAACAAATTCAAAGACCAAATGACCAAAGATTTTGACACATTCAGACAAGAAGATGCACCCCTCAAATATCTGAGAAACACAGTAGAATCCCTCAGTAACAGAATGGAGCACGCAGAAGAAAGGATTTTTGACATTGAAGACAAAGCTTTGGAATGCTCCCAAACTCTCAAAGAGGAAGAGAAATGGAGGGCAAAAACAGATCACTCTCTCAGAGAGCTCTGGAATAATTAGAAGAAAACCAATATTCATCTTATAGGGATCCCTGAAAGTGATGAGGTGGCTTCACAAGGCACAGAGTCTCTTCTCCATGAGATTATGAAAGAGAACTTTCCAGACATGCCAAGAGATTCTGAATTTCAGATAGCTGATAGTTTCAGAATTCCAGCATTACTCAACCTGAATAAGACATCCCCCAGACACATCATAATCAATTTCACTAAAGCTAATATGAAGGAGAAAATTCTGAAAGCAGCCAGACAAAAGAAAACCATCACCTACAAGGGGAAGAAAATTAGAATAACTGCAGATCTCTCTGGCGAAACCTTTCAAGCTAGAAGAGGATGGTCATCGACTTAATCTCCTAAAACAAAATAACTCAACCCAGGATCCTATACCCAGCTAAACTGAGTTTCATTATATGGAGAAATTAAATACTTTGATATTCACATGTTGAAGAAATTTGCCACAACTAAACCAGCTCTCCAGGATATTCTCAGACCTATCCTCCATAAAGACCAGCATAATCCTCCACAATAAAAGTAAACTCACCCAGAAAATTTGATCAAATTCCAACTTCCACAGTCGCAAAAGGATTAAAAATGTCCACCGGACTCTTGATAGACTTATCAATATTCTCAATTAATGTGAATGGTTTAAATTGTCTTCTAAAGAGGCAAGGGTTGGCTGACTGGATACAAAAACTCAAGCCAGATATGTGCTACATACAAGAATCTCATCTTACATTAAATGACAAATATAGACTCAAGGTGAAGGGATAGTCATCTATATTCCAGGCAAATGGAAAGCAGAAAAAAGCAGGTGTTGCAATCCTATTCGCAGATGCAATAGGCTTTAAACCAACCAAAATAAGGAAGGATTAGGATGGACACTTCATATTTGCTAAAGGTAATACTCAATATGATGATATTTCAATTATTAATATTTATGCACCCAACCAGAATGCACCTCAATTTATAAGAGAAACTCTAACAGACTTGAGCAGCTTGATTTCCTCCAGTTCCATAGTAGTTGGATATTTTAACACCCCTTTAGCAATGCTGGATAGATCATCCAAAAAGAAGCTAAGCAAAGACATTTTAGATTTAAACTTAACCAGTCAACATCTGGATTTAACAGACATCTATAGAACATTTCATCCCAACAAAACGAAATACACATTATTCTCATCAGCCCATGGAACATACTCCAAAATCGACCACATCCTAGGGCACAAATCTAACCTCAGGAAATTTAAAAAAATAGAAATTATTCCTTGCATCTCCTCAGGCCATCATGGAATAAAAGTTGAACTCAATAACAACAGGAATCTGCATACCCATATAAGAACATGGAAGCTAAATAAACTTATGGTGAAGGATAGATGGGTTATAGACGAGATTAAGAAGGAAATCACCAAATTTTTGGAACAAAACAACAATCAAGACACGAATTATCAGAACCTCTGGGATACTGTAAAGAAAGTCCTAAGAGGGAAATTTATAGCACTGCGAGCCTTCCTCAACAAAACGGAAAGGGAGGAAGTTAGTAACTTAATGGGACATCTCAAGCAACTGGAGAAGGAAGAACACTCTAACCCCAAACTCAGCAGAAGAAAAGAAATAACCAAAATCAGAGCAGAACTAAATGAAATTGAAACCAAAAGAATTATACAACAGATCAATAAATCCAAAAGTTGTTTTTTTTAAAAGATCAATAAAATAGATAAACCTCTGGCCAACCTAACCAGGAAAAAAAAAAGTAAAATATTTAATTTAATCAATCAGAAATGTTAATGATGAAATAACAACAGACCCCTCAGAAATTCAAACTGCAGAAACTGCCAAAAAAAAGATAGCTAGGAGTTTGACAATCTTTGGTTGTCCATGTCTTATGATCCTCCATGCTCTTAGCAGATATCATAGAGCAATAGTGATGGGGTGAAGGCAGGGAGGACAGAGAATAGGGGGAGGCTGACTACCTGCCTATCTGCACTGAGACTCCAATCAAAACATCAATCTTTTGTTTTTTGATATAAGATTTGGGTCAGGAAGTAGGGTTTGATGAATTTTTTAAAAATCATTTTAAAAAATCCCACACAAAACAATGGATCACTAAACCTTTGGTTTGTGAACATTTTGAGAGGATTTCAGTGAAAACCATTCCCGACAGTGAGTCTAGGGAGGATTGATAATGGGGATTTTCCTTTCCTTTTTTTTTTTTTTTTTTTTTTTTTTTTCAATTTTTTATTCCTTTATATTTCACTCCTCACTTTCTTGCTCCCTCCTTCCATCCTTTATTCATTTCTTCTTTGCCTTCTTCCCTTCTTTTTCTCTTCCTTGCTTATTAAGATTACCAAAGGGATTTTCTAGACATGTAGAAAATATTTTCTGTAAGACACTGACAATAACTTTTGATAACCTTCTTGTGGATAAGACAGATGAATGGTAGTATAATTAGGTAAAATTGTAAGTAGTTGATTAATTGGATGCAAAGGTTAAAAATTTAATGAGTTGTTAACATAAAACATATCTCAAGTCTCAGAGCTCTATTTCCTTTGTAGTATTACCCAACATTTTTGATTAATGACTACTTTAATTAATAAAGCATGCTGATCAAATTTGTACATTACATAAAGCTGAGAATTTTTAGGTTCTTTATTTTATAGTGTTTCATCAGGCTGGAATGGAAATATATATTAATACAGCATATACAACCAGCACATCAGATGAAGGCATGGAGTAGGTCACCCATTGGAGATGAAAAAGGGCAACTTTAGTCATGCTTCTGGAGAATATTCTAAATCAGTAAGCCACAAGAAGGCACATATGGGCACATGAAGGTCATTCTCATGGCCACACAATAAAAGCCAACCTCAAAAGCCTTCCATGCCAAGAGAGAACGTGCTGCACCAGCTGGAGGAGCAGATGAAAGTGAGGTAGTGCCACACTACCTGCAATTATGCTAGGATGCACCCGACCATGAGTGATGCTTCCATTCTGTTCTTGCTGCTCCCAGCTTCTGGCATACATGAGCATGGGAAATTCAAAAATGGGATCAGGTTGTGTAAAAGGGGAAGCTTGTTGAGAATTTGAGAATGATAGAGAGGGAGTTGTAAGCATTGACTGAGATACTAATAGGACATTAATTGCATTAGATATTCACCTAAATATGAGCACATTTTGATCCATAAACCACTATGACTGTATGTGGAAAGATTATCTCTGCCAACACAACTAGAATCGCATAGAGAAATTTAGTTTCATTTAATAAAAAATAATCGCCCCTTACTTATCTGATTTGATACTGCCCCATTCTGTCCATCCTACATCTTTATTTAATAAGAATCATTTTGAATGGTGCCTGGAGCTTTGTAAATGCTCAATAAATGACAGTTTTTATAAATAGAAAAGGTTTTTATAACATAGTGCCTAGATCATACATGGAAAATTATAGTCAGTTTAAGATGAAAATTGATGAACTAGGGTATATCCAAAAGAAACTATTCAAAATAATGAGTATAATTCTTGCTCCAAGAATAGTAATAGTAATATTGTTCCAAGTGGCTCAACTGTAGAAGTAGTATCTATAAAGTAAATGTGAGGGTAAGGCAATGCTGCGACTCTCAGAAAGGACCATCTATGGTTTACGGTGGGTAACGAGTGAATTAAGAACACCTAAGCATCCAAGTTTGCTATGGAGAAGATTAGAAAGAGTGGAGGTAGGATGAATAGAAGGGAGATCGTTTTAGGATACCACCTAAAGGTAGAGGGAAAATAAATGAAAGAGAATCAAGTTCATTCAAAGTTGGGGGCGAACAATGCCAATGGTTTTAGAATGACATGGGTGTGTGAGTGGAAAATTGAATTGTTGTCATACATATTAGGTTGTCTGTTGACTCTATATTATTATGAAATGAATTGGGTTGGGAAAATCAGAGAATCAAAGATAAAATCTTGTCCTCAGGTAATTTATAGTTCAGTAAATGTAGATGTAAACAAATACAAAAATAAATTTCCCTGCCACTAAACAGCACATGCTACACACAATACAGGCACAAAAGAAAGAAAAATCAGGGAAGATTTTCAAGAAAAGGAGATGCTTGAATTGAGTTTACACAGACAAATATGTTTTCTGTAAATTGACTAGAAAAGAGCCTTTTAAATAGGAAGATCTCATAATTTTCAACACAAGCAGGGAATCTGTTACGAAATAGTCTGTCAAATTCAAAATGCCAGAAAGTCAGTATTATTGGGCTATAAGAGAGATTATCATGAGAGACAGAAGTTATGAAGATAGGTCCTAGATCATAAAGAACATTAGCAGGATGCTCATAATTTCAGCCATTTTCTTATAGAGGAATCAGTGAAGAATTTTAAGTCAAAAAGTTGAAAGTAAAAAAAAGAAGTTGAAAATCATACTGGGAAATATCTGACAATGACTTGGGAAAAAGAAAGAGTAACAAAGAAGAAAGAGTAACAAAGACATGTTTTAGTTTTTTCTGTTTGTTTTGTTTTTGAGTCTGGTTAAGTGATCTCAGGAAGGACTAACAGACTCCTGAAAGAAAGTAGTGGTGGTTGGAATGGTGGAGGGAAAGCAGAAGTAACAAACTTTCGTCAAAAGATAAATCTTGGCTAGATCCCGGGTTTCTGCCAAGAACATTTACCAAGAAGAGTAATACATGTTATAAGAGGAGTTTCAATATATGAAGATAAGTTCAGCTTTATACATGGTGACTTGAGGTGTCCGTGGTTCCCCAAGTGGCAATGTCCTGTAGCCAGTTGGCTAAAGTTTGGAGAAAATAGTGAATTAATGATTTATGTTTAAAGCATATAAGTAGATGAGGAGTCATTGGGAATGTATAGATGATACATATAATGAGAAGTAGTTAAATGTGAATATATAAAGAGAAGAAGGAATGAGTAACATTTTAGGTGATATCATCACTAAATAGGTTCCTAGAAAAACCAGGAAAAGTGATCAGAAGGAATGACTGGAGAGTTAAAAGGAAAATGAGTCTGATGTCTGTAGTAGAACCCAAAGAATAAGCAATTCTGGAAGGATGGAGCATATGATAGACTCAATTGTAGCAAAGTGAAAACATGATGAGGACTTAAAGATTGTGGATTGGATTCTCCGTTTCAATGAGTTGTAGGGGTGAAAATCCCATGGCAGTGAATAGAGCAAAAATGGTGTTGAGGAAATAGACACAAAGCACATACATTTGTTATTTCAAGTAATGTGACTGAGATTAGATTTTAAAAAGAGATGTCCTTTCCTCAGAGACTAGAAGAAAGAAGTGATGAGAGGTCAGATATAGCAAGCAACATGTGGGTGTGCAAAAAGGGAACATTGTGAAAGCCAGGGTCTGTCTTGTCTATTTCGCCACGTAAATATCACTACGATCTGTTTAATGTTCTGTCTCCACTGACACTGCTGCCCTCAAAGCTCCTGTCATCTATTACCTTTACAATTAGGTAGCTACAAGCGCAGACCACTTATAAACTAAGACTCTGGGTTGTTAACCACTTCATTCCCACCGTCTGGAAGAGGGGATAGAGCTGACAGCATCTAGAGAGATCTTTCTTCCAAAATGCAAATATAATCAAGTTGCCCATCCTTTTCCTTAAACACATTTGATTTGCTTCCATTGCTCTTGGGATGCCTAATACTTTTATTTCAGTCTAGTCTTACCTCTTTCCACCTCCCTGGCCTCCTTCCCAGCCCTTCCCAGAGGGTCCCAGTCAGGTTCCTACAGCTTTTTCTCAGACACTTAATCAAGCCTCCATTCAGGCCCACTGTGGGAGCCTGGGTTCCTGCTGTTTCCTCTAATTTGCTCACTCTCCTTCTTACCCCCACAACTTCCTTTACCCAATAAAGTCCTATTCTTCCTTCAAATCTCACATCAATTTTAATGTTTATTCAGGAAAGCCTTTTTTGACTCTCAGATTACATCAGATGCTTCCTCCAGATGTTTTCAAAACGCCATGTTGCTTTTATATGTTATTTATTATAGTTATATTTTTTCATATATTAATATTTTTTGATTGATGGCTGTCTCCCCGATTAGGGTGTGAGGTCTATGAAAAACGAAAAATGGTCTGTTTTTCTCAATTGCCTAGCACAGTGTTTAGCATAATACATGCTTGTTTAAAGAAGAATGAAAGCAAGGAAGAGTGAATTTTTGGAAGTCTCTGAGGAACATGGTAAGACTTGGAAGGAGAAAAGGAAAAGTCAGAGACCAGTAGTTCTGAGGCTCTCAGTTGGTAAGTGGTAATGGTCCGGCAGACGTTATACATAAAAACTTTAAGAGGAAGCTATTAGAAGATGTATTAATGCTGCAAATCTTCTAATAGCCTCCTCTTAAAGCAAAAAGAGATTTATTGAAATAAAAAAACAATAACTCAGTGATTTCAATTCTTTTAAATGTGGTAATCTCTACTTTGTCTTTGGATTTTTAGACCATACAATAGGTGAGTCATTTTTCAATAAGTATTTTCAATTTCTTTAACTATACTTCAAGGCAGATATTAATCATAGTTTGTGTATCAGGACATAGGGACAATGAATTTGAAGGGCTTTAACTTCTCTAAGTTACTTAGTGAGTGAGAGCTCACGTTTGCGTGAGTCCAAAGCAAAGTTACTTTTACTACTTTCTACTCTGATCCCATGAACTTCCCCAAATAACAAAACATTGTTTATGTAGGACAGTTTTACAATTAATGTATTTGAAATTTTTAGCACAGAGAAGAAAAATACTATTTGAAAATAAAATGTAAATACCTATAAAAGCTTCTTTTATTATAAATTTTAAACAGGGCAATGTGTGTTCTTTTAGAAAATGAAATTTCATATACTGTTGGTAAAGCATATATCAACACAGAACAGATTAAATAAAAAGATCCACCAGTTTCTTCAGCAGCACTGAGAATTCTAATATACAAAGACCACAGTGGGAGATAATATTTTACCTGAAAAAAGTGCAAATTTGAAAAACTATAAGAGTTTCATATATATTTGCAATTATTTTATTTACATTAGGAAAAACAGGGTATATGTGTACAAATGCAAACAAGCAGCACATTTTCAGGCCAAAGTTTCATCTCCAAATAAATTAAAGAGGGTAGAAATTACTAGATAACATTATCTAATAAGAGACTTCACTTTTTTCTCTTATTACTATGAATATTTTCTCAAATTTACAGTGGCTTACATTTGAAACTAATCTGCCAGCCCCTTTCAGGATACATTTCCTTGTTGATGTCAACGTAAGTTCTTTATCACAGGAAGAACAGAATAATAGAACAGATTCCCAGGGTAGTACTGAGGTTAATAAAATGTAAGTCACAAATATACAACATAAGGGGGAAAATAACGCTGGTGGGAACTACCGTGGTAATAGAACCTATTTATTTCTCATTAAAAGGAAAATGTCCTCAATTTTTAAAGGCAAGAATTCTCATTGTAAATGCATTTTTTTATTACTAAATATGGTTTGGTAATTTTATCTGATAAATTGGACTGAAAGGTTGTACGAGTTCTGACAGAGAAACTTGCAATGATGATCACTCTCCCTCTCAGTGGAACTCTGGTGCTGCTAAGCATGACTTTCCCTTCCTTTCTCAATGATATAGGTGTTTTCCTAGAGGATGGAATTAATGGGGGAGAATTGTGACAGATGTGACACTCATAATCCAGGGAACTAAAAAGACAAAAAAGAATCATAGTATTCTTTGCTTCTCGGGGCCATTTTTGATCACCATGTCTTAAATTACATCCATTCTGTGATTTGCAGGCATCTCTCTTTTATCTAGAGAGCCATCTGAATCAAAACAGCTATATAGCTTTGTTGACAAAAGCCACAAAGCTGACTTTATTCTCAGGGACCATCTTGAATTTCTGCCTAGTCACAGGCAGATCACAAATGAACATGATACAAATCTCATAAAGGTCTTTAATAGCAGGCTGCCTGTCTCAGGTTTTTCCAGGGTATAATCTAGGGCTTCCCTGGTCCACTGGGATCATGTAACTTTCACCACCACTCCCAGGGTGGGGTGGGGGTGGGGCATCTGAAAGGAAGAAGTGTTATTGTCCACGTGCCTGACTAGAATATCAAAAGAGTTTTCTGAATATTGGACATCTGGAAAATTCCAACATTTGGGAGAAAAACAGATGGTTTAAAGGTAGTTGAAAATAATAAAATTATATTCCTTAACAACATTTACAATCAAAGCATAATCAAATGCTTTGGGAGGTGAAATCTAGAAAACTGCTTGAATTTTAGGTCCCTTGAAGATCTAGAGGCTTGTAATAGCATCCTCTTCAGCTAGATCCAGGGAGGAGGAAAAGTGAAAGAGCTATTTTTGCTAAGGGACATTATTTGTTTCCAATTAACAGATATAAGGATGTGAAGAGTCATCTGATTTAACAGGTCCTCATGGAGTTTTCCTGAGATATTGCCCAGCTTGGAAGCTTCATCATCTTATCAGATCTTTCCCCTCTATGACACTGTCCTAGTATACTTAAGAGACCACTGTGTCACCTTCACAGGCCAAACATCCACCCAGCAGCACATGATTAAAATCTCAAACATATATAAAAACCCCTGCTGGTTATTCGCCTTTCAGCTGACTGGTGTTTCAGGCTTCACAACTTAATAATTTTTTTTTTTTTTTGTAACAGCTTACATTATAAGAGAAAGGCTACATGACTGGAGGACTAATCAGCAACAGCTGAAGAAAGTGCATGTTGTGTTTCTTCCCAGAACTATTAAAAACATTTCAGCAATTCAAACTTTAGTAATAGTTGCTGCAAATGTACATGCATTCCAAATTGTCTACCTGGATCAAAATTATAGGTTGCAATCTAGCCCCAAAGATGATATTGGTGAGTTTCATTTTTTATATGATTTAAGGAGATGAAAGAGACTGATGCATAATTTATCATTGCTATTAAGTACTGGTAGTGTAGGTAGCACTGGCAAAGCACTGAATTGGAATGGAGGTTATAGTAGACACTGGATCACACAGATACCGGAGTCTGATTCTCTGGGTTCAAATCCCACCTTCTAAATATTCATTAGTTGCTTGACCCTGGGGAAGACACTTCACTTCTCCAAGCCTCAGGTTCTTCACCTGTACAATTATAATAGTAGGATTTTTAAAATTAGGGCCAGGATATTGTGGTGATGAAACCAAATAAAGGACTTCAGATAATGCCTAGCTAGTTGTCAGTGCTTACCAATTGCTTTAGCTGTTTTTGACAGCTTAGTTATTACCGTATTATTCTTTGGATATAAAAATGATATATTTTTTAAAAGCACAGGCCCTTTGAATTGATTTTCTCTCTACTAGTAAAGGGGTCATTCAAAACCATGAAAGCTTAATTGGCATGAGCTTCAGTAAGCAGGGCTACATCCCAAGTGCTCTGCAAGCACATTTAGTCTTTACTCTGAAGGCAACTGGGGCCAAAGGAGAGCTTTAAGCAAGGAAGTTTTATGAGACTTGGCTGTGAGGGAGGGAATGAATTTCAGGGTGGTGACAAGGAAACTAGTTAGTCATAATCATAGAGGAAGAGTTAGGAGGCAGCTACTGTGGTTTCTTTGGATTCTAAGGTTATTAAGCATTCTACATACATATTTTCAACCTATAAGCTGATTTAAGTCCAAGAGGGAAAATTTAAAATTGATGCATGAAAATTAAAAATTTTGTGGTCATGAATGTTTGTTATCTAAGTAACTATTTTTATGTCATTTTTTTTTCCATCCTGAAGCTTTTGTATATCTTTTTTATTAAAGCTTATTTTTAAAAGGTATTTATAATCACTTTAAAAGAAAATCCAGATAAATAAAAAGTGATTTTCCTTCTGGAATTTTGTTTGACCTCGACTTTTTTTTTTTTTTTTTACCAATTAACAAATGACAAATCTGCTATCTCTTTTTGCCAAGTCATTTCTAAGACCAAAACAGCAGAAGTGTCTCAGAATTGATCATATGTATTCATTAACTTATTTTTTCTGCCACAATAAATCCTCAAATTTGTCACTATTATTTTTTTTTTTATTTTAGACCACAAACTGAGCTTCAAGACAATTTAAAAAACTTTTCTGAAAATGTATCTTCATATTGAAGGTAAGTGGGACAGTTTACCAGTTGAAGAAGCTTATAGATCCCAGGTAGTTTTATGATAAGTTAAGAAAAAAATTTTTTCTTTCTTAAGTAAATTTTGCTTATCACATAAAAGTGATAAGCTTTTAGCTTTGGTTTTATTTTTAACATATACTTACCATTAAAAGAATAAAGAGCTCTATAAACTTTTTCTTGGTCTCTGGGAATGGTTGGCTTTGATGATTCACAGAATATTTGGGGACAGGCACGAATACATTCAAAAAAGCTATCTATTACTTATGTAATACATATACACATATACATTTCATAAAGCTGTAGGATTCCAACAGAATTTGAAATCAAATTTTTTCAGATTGAATTTAAATGAGGTACCAAGCATGGCAGTAATTTTTGAGCCACTATGGAAAATGGTGGGAAGTGTTTTCCTTCATGAGAAAAGAAACCAGAACTAGAAAAACTTTCAACCTCTTAAAAATGAACCAGATCAAGATACCTGGATTTTTGTCTAACTTAAAATTGAAATTGTGGTTAAAAGAAAAAAAAAATTATATATATATATATATATATATATATATATACATACTCACACATATATATAATAAACTCATCTTAACTTTCGCTTGGGCTGAGGCTCCCTTTTGTTTAGGTATGCTCCAATCTTGATTAATTTTAGGACAAGAAAACTTAAAAATATCTGGGAAATTAATATCAACAGCACAAAGACAGTGCGACAGAGCCTGCGGGGCTGATCACAGGATGAAAACTTCTTAGTTTTAGATCTTCATAAGAAAAGATTTCTGCCAAAATACAGACACCAAGCTGTTTTAAGAATGTTTATTGCATTCTTACAGTGAGTGAGAGAACTATATTTTTCCTTTGTAATCAGGGAAACTACAAAAAGTGTTTGAGATATAACAGAAAATGCAAAATAAAACAGATTCGTCTAAAAAGAGTTATTATTTGAAATGATAAATATTTGAGACAACGTAATGATTTTATTTTTATGCATTTGGAAAATAATGACAATTTTTAGGAGACATCAATGTTTTAAGTGAGTATGTCTAAAATGAGATCTCACAATGGTCCAAAGCCAGCTATGATGTATAGCTTCACTATTTTTGCACAGAGGGAGATATGCAGAGCTATTGCTCTGACCATTATCACATTAAATACAAGTAAGACTTTGATTTACGAAGTCCAAGAGCCCTGTTCTTTCCTTTACCTTTCTCTCCTCTTGCCCATATTTTAAACTCTTGCCTATTCAGAAAAAAAATATGTATTTTTAATAGGATTTTTTAAATGTTTCCACTATGAACACTTTCCTAAGCAATTTCAATTTTATTTTATAGCTAATGGCATCACTAAATGCTATTGAACAAGGGAATGTTCTGGCCATGCACTGTTGGGTGGATTGGTGGGACTAAAGTCTGGAATTCAGGAGGCCTTATGCGCCACACAAAAGGGCCTATATAGGGCTTGGGTTAGTTGGTAACAGTGGAAATGGACTAAAAGAGTTAAGAAACAGAGGAATTAAAGGGACTTGTCAACTGGTTGTTTGGGAGTGAGATCTATAGTTGTAGCTAAGGATTCAATTGTTCCCACAATGAAAAATAAGTGATAGGCACATACAATAGAAGAGAAAGGAAAGAAAATATTGAAGAGAGAAAGGAGTGGCAGTGAATGTAATTTGGGAGAAAAAGGAGAGAAAAAAAAAAAAACATATTAAAAAAAGAAACATGACACCTGGACAGTACGGTGCAGTGTGGGGGATTACCTTATAATTTATCTCAGCTGTTCACATAAGAAAATGTCTTAGTGATGGCTGGGGGTTTCAGTAACAAGGCTGGGGACACATACTATCCTAGGCTGTTTTTTTAAATCAGAATTCATAAGATGTGAGAAAGAGTGTTAATAATGAAAGCAACACATTGATATGAGAAGGTAAGACCTGGTTGTCTAAGCCAATTCTGGTTCCTTTTTTCAAGATAAAAGAAGATGTTCTTCCTTTCCCTCTGAGCATGCATGGGTGTATATTGTCACTCCTGATTATGCTTTAATTACAGAAATTGAATCGTAACGAAATCGAATGCTTCCTCAAGTCCAGGAACTATGCAAACAAATTACTAACCAGCATTATCACATTAACTCTTCACAGCAACCTTTAAATGCGGTAGCATTATTGTTGCTATTTTGTGAGTACGGTGAGGCTCACAAAGATGAAAGACATTTGTTCAACTTCCCAAAGCTAATAAATGTCAGAGCCTGGATTCAAATCTATACAGTCTGGCTTCATAGTCTTACTTCTTATGAAATGCACCTTCCTCTCAAAGTTTACATTGGCATTGAAAAATGGTACACGCCCTCTTGTAAAAATTTGAAACAGTGGAATTATTTCATCTTTAATTTTTTCACATCATGTGGAAAGGAGACAATTTAGGTAGCATATTGCAACTTTTAAAATAGATGTAGAGAGGATAGATAGATAGATGGCCTGGGTTTCTGAGGGAAAATATGAGAGATTTTCACCTCTTTATCTAAGATCACATAATGTGGAAGTGTCAAAACTACCATCTGTACATTTAAGTATCCATTATTTTGCTTGAAATTATTTATTCCTGTGCGGTAATGTTCCTTGCTGGATAATTTAACAAAAAGAGTAAAGAGTTTTTCCACTATTTTTCCCTCTCAGTTGATTTTTCAGACAATTTCCTTTTCATCCCTTCTGTATGTAGCAAATTTCTATGCATATGACAAGATTTAAGTCAATCTGGATTCTTTAATAGGAGTTAGTGGCTTTATTTCTGGGATTATCTGTGTGAATCTCTCCAAACAGGTTACTTTAAGCAATCATATACTGAGGGCAACAATCACATACTTTTATATTCCTCCCTATTACCTGACTCATAGTAGGAATGCCATCAAGACAATTTAGCAGCTGATGGACATATAAAAAATAGAGGTATTTCCAAATACTACTGTGAGCATTTCAAGCCTGCTTTAAAGCCCTTTGTTCTAACGAGATAAATGACTTTTTGGAAGTCCCAAAGCACCACAGAGATTTGAGAAACAAAAGATTTAATTTATGGGCCAAATGAAACTGTTAAAGTAATTTAACTTGAAAGTCATAATGTGCATTGCCTGACTACATTTTAAAAAATATGACTGTTGATGATGCTTTCTTCAATTTTTTCTTTGCAATTCTGAATCTACTTTTGATTGTCCTGAGTATGCTCTTGCTGTTCAGAGTGAGTGTCCAATTATATTTAATTGCATCATTTTTTAACAGTTAAAATTTCCACCATGACCAATTTTTCTGTGTTCCTGGATAGCTTCATGAGTTACCTATTATTTTTCTAATTTCCAATCGGAAATAATGCCATGCTCAATTTGTTTCTTACGTTGGTCTAAATGTATATGTCTGTGGATATCAATCGCCTTTATTCATTCTAGCAAAATTGCTTAACTCACTTTCATTATAAATTTAATGTGTTTTTGCTTTGACCAAGCACACTATAAGATTCAACAGTGTTCTTTGCTATAACAATTATATTTCTCAGATGGCAAGTTATTGTGCCAGAACAATCAAATGACCTGGGATAGTTGATAAAGGGGGATGATGGATTCAAATGGAAGGTTTATTTGGCACACATAAGGGATATAATTATCTTTTTTTTTTTTTTTTTCCTCTTGAAGAGAATACATTTTATACATAGGCAGGAAAGATGAAAGGAACCATTTCCCATCCCCTTCTATTTTAAATAATGTGTTCAATTTTATTCTTGCAACTAAAATTAAGTGAAATCAATTTCTCTGAGAGAAGTTATACTTTCATCTACACAGAAGTAGATAGGAAACCCAGCTCTGCATGGTTTGTAACCAGGAATAGAAAGAGCCTTGTTTAGCAATGGAATTTAAGTCAAGCATTAGGATATGAGATAATCACAAAATTGCCACCCAGTTGAACTCACTGCCTCTCACTGTCTTTAACCTGAGAGGCAAATACTCAACCATGGGGCACTATATCTGCATTTTAAGCAGCTTCTGTTACAGGTTACCATCTGCACATAGTTTTGTCATTTCCCTAAGTACATTGGTATCATAGTAAGTCATAACAATGTATAACCAATTATTGCACCAAGCATCTCCTGAACTCCAAGTAAACGCCCTTCACTGGAGCAGCGTGCGGAAGTTCCCGCAGTGAGTATAGCATGCAGACCTCTTGGGCAGCTTGCACTCGAGAGTGGATCATGAACAACAAACATATTTATATCAGTAGGATGACTACTGTTAAGGAGACAGAGAGCTAACGTAGGCCACAATAACCTGCCATCTGAGTCACCCGCCCAGGGTCACGTCTGGGAGAAGAGCAAGTGGTGTCGAATGTCTGCCCCAGACATTATCAAACTGAGTCTAAGCACCTAAAGTTCTAATCTACCTACTGCAATCAGTAAAAGGCACAAATGTTTCAATTACTACAGACAGCGAAGAGTCAGAGAGAATGAAAGCTAATGTCCTAAACTTCAGTAATGAGAATAAACAGACTTCCTGTGCCTCAGTTTTCTCACCTGTACACTAATGACACTTACCTTATAATGTGAAGACTGAGCTCTTATATTCAGGAAAATGCGTCGGACATTGTGCTTCATAGATGACGGCTGTTGGTTTTAGTAAGACTGTATGTGAACTTTACATAAATGCAAGATTAACAGAAAAATTGTTGGGGACCTGGGATTCCGGTTTCCCCAACCCAGTTGACCTGGTTCAATTACTTGGCTGAGCTAGAGAGTTCAACCGGGCGCCATGGGAATCAAAAGCAAGAGTGGAAACTGAAAATACAACTGGAGCAGCCCAGGTGCCCTGAGTAGAGAGCACAAGGAACCTGCACGAGTCTCAGTGTTACAAAGGGAAACTTTTTTAGGAACAAAAAGAAAGCGCAGAGCTCTTCCGAAGAGAGTGGGAAGTGGGTCCCTCCCAAGAATGAGAAGAAGCGAGAGAGACAGACACAAAGGCCGTGCAGAGGTCTAAATGCCCCTTCCTCTCCCTCTCGGTTTGAAACTGGTTGCTAGTCTTTCATTAGCCTCTCTGTGCGCCCAGAAATGACTGCCTCATCAGTTATTATCCTTTTCTATTTGTCATTGGTTACCTATGTCACCTCATACCCACGTCCGTCCTTTTCCCCCTCTATTTATTTATTTGTTTATTTATTTAGCTGCAGTTGCTGAGTGAGTGGTGAATGTTCCTATGGGCCCTCCAGACTTCATTGTTCAGCAGGCCAAGCTTTCCTCCTATCCCCCTCGAAGCCCTGTTCTCCATACCCCTTCTCAAAAATGTAGAATTTTCTTAATAGGTTTTAGTCTAGTTCTTTCTTACTTGAATTTCTTTTAACACAGCTTCTACATATAGCAGGCAGGTTTGGAAAAATGCGGTTCTAATGCACAGAATGCTGGGGAACAGTCGGAAGAGGAATGTTGACCATACTGGCCTCCCTCCTTAGGCCCCCTTCCTTCCTTTCTCTCTCTTTCTTTCTTCCTTTTCTCTTTTCAGCACTTGGAGTATGTTTTATTTGTATCTGTTGGGGGAATTATTATCTATAGTCTTCCTTCCTTGGATGATGCGGAAATAGAAGAAAGCTCAGAGAAGAAAAGAGATTTGCAAGTTCAAAAGGAACTGAATTTGTGCTTATCTGTCCTGAATCTGAGAAGATATAATTCTGAGCTGTCCAAGTAAGCACTTTCCTGGGAGTCAGGGCTTTTAGAGAGTCAATGCATGAGCAGAAACAGTATCAAACCAAACCAAACCAGGGAAACGGGAGAAAACCAAACAAAGCCCCAGTACAGATTTTCTGTATGCTTTAGGTAACACCAGGGGTGTCAAAAAATGTATACACATCTTAAGAGACATTATCTATGTATTCCTTTTTGAAGTTGAATTGAATTACAGTAGCAATGTGTAGTATGACCTCTGCGGCAACTCTTGTAATTGTAGAAGGCAAATGTGACTTGTATTCATCTTTTATTATTGGTATGTATTGTGTATTACAATTTTAATATAGTTTTCTCTTTCTTAAAATGTGTATACATTTTTTGGCATCCTCTGTATACATTAGACTACTGAGCACAGCTGAATTAGCTGGCCTATGGGTAGAAGCAAAACTTTTAACTTAAAATCTATATATTTAAATTATTTTCACATAAATGACTTACTGCCCTGGTTTGATTTTTGGTGAACATTTTTGTTTAAGAAATGAATATGTTAATTTAAAACAAAAAGGGCTTAAAGTGTCACCAATATGAGCAATTCTTTCAAAAAATCTCCATATTTTTAACAGACTATTCCTTTTCAGAAGATAGAATGTATTATGGTAATTTTTAATTATTCTCTGTTCTTAGTATTTTTCTTTCCTTTAATATAACCATTAGATAAATATGTATTATAGCACTTCAGAGATCTTTAAAAGAATTCTTTCACTAGAAAATTCTTTCTCAAATTTCTGTGTTCAGTAAGAAGGGATTTGGGAAGTCACTAGCAGAAAAGGGATTAAATGACACTTTCAATTGTTAGAGTTCTGTGTGAGTTAGAGTCATTGAATTTAGTGGGTTCAACTTTAATCTGTCTTATAAGAAAGTGCCATTTTTTATGTTGTAAAAAATATACTTTCTCAATTGGCAGACAAAACATAAAAGTACTCCTTTTAAATTTCAATGTATCTCCTTGAATAAAAACAAAAACCCTGTATTTAATTTTCACATCATATAGATCAATTCTTTCACAATCTGAAGCCTAGATTAATTACCATATTTACAAATCACTGGCTGTCTTGACATTAAACATTCTTATTTTAATATTTATATGCCATCACAACAAAACATTTGAAATCATCATTAAAAAGTAATCTTTACTTAGGGTGTGTAAAATATGTTATGATTTCCAAATAAAATATGGGTTCTATTGTCATCAATATTAATACAATATTGTTTATCTGAGCACATCCTGACAAATTCTAAGGATTAGGATTGTATTTACCTCCAATTCCTTTTGTTAATAGAGGTTAATAAATTCATTATATAGTAGAGGTAGATAATTTTCCAAAAGCACATACAACTATTTTTCATAAACACACATATATAAAGCATTTGTACCTTTCACATACATAAAGTTAGTAAATGCAAAGCAAAAAATTCAGAAACGTATTATATTCTTCTTATAGTGTCTTATTTTCACTGTTGTCTAGAATTTTTAATCTAAATGTATTTCCTAGGCTTTATGGAGTCAAGTTGAAGTCATTCCTACTTGCTTGCTACTAGGAGCTGTTTCCCCAAAGGATTGCAATCAGTTTGCGTTTAAAGACTATATGATATTTGAAAGAGAATGACAGACAGAAAATTAAAACTAAAATAATTATAAAATAGAAATACACAAAGTAGTTTGAAAATTGCCTTAGCATATTTGGCCAGTTAGTCTGAAACAAACTCTATATCCATTTCTAAGAAATGTCAAATCTACAATTAAATCAAAAGTTGTTCAATTTTAATCTATTGACATGCAAGTAATTTAGAAAAAATAAACAGAAAATACCTGGAGACAAACATTCCAAAATGACTTCATTTATAGCTAATCAATATTAGCTTTTTATTTTTTCTATTATACCTGGCTCTATGTGTAAAGATTTGGAATAGCCACAGATCAAGTCTGAGTTGACAGGTGAATAGTAAATATGTCATTGTCGCACTGATGACTAGAGATAGGTAACTATCTATCTGCCAGTTTAGAGATAGGTAATCTCATAACTTCCTGTACAGTTGAATAATCTTTTCAAATTATTGAAATCACTCACAACTGGATATATTAATGAAACTACCTCATTGTCACACATTATAATGCTTTGATAAAATATTTTACTGTCTTACACATAATACCTTTGCATATCTATGGACAGAATTTCTATGTGTTTATTTATATTAGGTTGGTTCAAAAGTTTTGTCCGTTTTAATGTCATGTGTTTTTGTAGCTCCATATCTCAATAAATGTTTATTCTACTATGTCGTGGAATATACCAATTGATGGAGAATTTTGTACTCTATACATTGATGCTGTTCATTTTTTTCTACTTTTAATTTTTTTTATTCTTTTCAGCCTATTACTATATGATGTCATTAAGCGATTTTCGGCCAATTTTTCCCTACAAATTCAAATTGAACCAAAGCGCTGCCGAAACAGCCTGAAAAATTAACCAGGCATTTGGCAATGATAGTGTTAATGAATGCACTGTTCAGCGTTGGTTTGCGAAATTTCATTCTGGAAATTTTAGCTTTGAAGATGAGCCCCGAAGTGGTCGATCTAGAGTAATCCAGAACGAGGATTTGAGGACTCTGGTGGAGACTGACTCATCACAAACGGTGCGTGGGATGGCGGAAGAACTGGGTGTCAGCTCCCATGCAGTTTTTGATGGTTTAAAACATATTGGAAAGGTCAAAAAGCTCAAAAAGTGGGTGCCCCATGATTTAAACGATCGGCAGAAATTGTCACGTTTCGAGGTTTGTTCTTCATTGCTTTTGTGCAACCAAAACAATCCTTTTTTGGATAGGATTGTCATGTGTGATGAAGAGTGGATTCTCTACAACAATAGGAAACGTTCAGGACAGTGGTTGGATACCGATGAGCCACCCAGGCACTTCCCAAAGGCGAAACCCCACCAAAAAAGATCATGGTTACTGTACAGTGGTCAGTGGCTGGTGTGATTCACTATAACTTTCTGCAACCAGGTCAAACCATCAGAGCAGAGCCCTATTGTGAGAAAATCGATGAAATGTACCAAAAATTGAGTCAGCAGCAGCCAGCACTGGTCAACAGAAGAGGTCCGATCCTGCTCCACAACAACGCCCAGCCACACGTCTCACAAATCACCGTCCGAAAATTAAAGGAATTGAGCGTAGAAGTTCTGCCCCACCCACCACACTCCCCAGACCTCTCGCCAACTGACTATCATCTTTTCAAGCACATGGATAACTTTCTCACCGGTAGAACCTTTGCCAATCAGGACCTAGCAAAAATGGCCTTCGTTGACTTCATCAAATCCCAATTTTTATGCCGACGGAATTAATCGACTTGTGTTATGTTGGCAAAAGTGCACTGATTCAAATGGCACTTATTTCGGTTAAATTGAATAAATATTCACTGAGATATTACAGTTTACAGTAGACTCATAAAAACGGACAAAACTTTTGAAATGAGCTATAGTTTAATTATACAATGTGTAGCTGTGTGTTTCACTGAAATTATCCTGCTCCAGATGTGTATGGGTTTGGTGCTGAGCATTTTTCATGTTTTGGTGGCAGGTTCAGCGACTTGCCTCTGGAGAGCTGAACACACGAAGCAACTAGCTGGTGAAGTAGAGGAGGTTCACTCAAGTTCCAGCATCCTGAAGAGATGGTAGCCTGTGGTCTCCTGGACATCTCATCCTCTACTTAGGGAGCCGCTTAAAAAGAGAAAGAGTAGAGAGGGTTCAGGATGGACAGCAGGCATCTGACAGGGCAACGGACCTGCCTGATGGTCGCTGTAAACAATAGTCATCCAGTGGACCTTGTTAGCCACAGTCTGAGGTTGGCCCATCCCATACCCTTGATCCATTTTTCCTCAGGTTGTTTTCTAATCTTGTGTCCAGCAATGGTATAAGGAAGTAGCAGGTAAATTCTAAACTTTGTAAGACGGAACACACCAAAGCATACTGGAGGCAAAAAGGCTTCCCTTTCACTCTCCTAACACTGTTCTGAACACCCTTGAATTTTGCTAATAATTTGAAGAATTCTGCCAGTTAGAATAGGTCTGAGAAAAGAGTCCTTAGATAGGTTTCTTTTTACCACTTTTGGCAGCACAGCTGGCAAACGTGAATCACAAAAGGATCAATATTTGCAGGTTAAATAAGGTCTCTGAATGAGAGTGTCAAAGATACACACAACTACCATACAACTTTAACAATGTTCCTCATTTTTTGTTCACAGCTTGTATTTAAGTTCTGACGATGGGGCTTCTGATTGGCCTGGCAAGTAAAAATCACAACTCTGTTCTGACGTTCCAGCTGTCCTGGGCAACAGCGAGAGGAGCCTCTCAATTCTGTTCTTCCTCCATTGCAAGTATAATAACTTTTATAAAGAAATACAAGGACACCAACCTAGAAAATTTCAACTTCATCAGATAGGAAGTGACATCAAAGTCGTCTCCATTCCACCAATGCAAAATGTTTAAACAACAGACAGGTTTTTATCATTTCACCAAAATATCTAGGAAAGAATAGTCAGAGAATGTGTCATATCATCCAAATAATCTTTACTCCACCAATATCTCAATACCTATTGTCCATGTGTGACTGCCTCCTCTGAGTTTGCTCAGACAAACATCCTCCCAGTCACCAAGAAACCTTAACTGCATTATCATGGGGGTGTGCCGGAAAGAATGGGAGCTGAACAGAGCAGCTCAGCCGGCCCTCTCTGCTTAGCTTCTTAGAATCCATCCTGCAGACCGTTTTGCAGGCTTCACATTCTGATCTCTGCAATCTGCATAGCCTGTATTTATTTTTACAAGAATATGTGCACTATTTCATTTGGTTCATCCAAATATTGCCACATATTTAAGATCTTGTTCAATCTTTATCTCTTGAAAACTTTTATTTAATCTCACTTACTCTAAGGGATTTTTTTTTTCTTTAACACTCAGCCCTAATTATTGTATCACTTCTTAAATAACGCATAATTTTGTGACTGCCCTTGAGTTATTTATGGTGTTTTCATATAACTCTCAATTTAAATTTTAAAACATGGAACACCATCTTGAATATATGTTCTTTGTAGAGTTTCATTACTTTGTATACATCCAAATGAGCTTGTAAAGATAACATACTTAAAATAAAGCTTTCATGTACCTCTGAATACTAAATCATCTATTGAATTCTGTGTGGCTACTCCATGTAAAGAATGCATTTATGCTGCTGGTAAGTCCTTTGAGAATGTCCAGCCCCACTGGTCGCATGGAGATTGCATCAAGAATTTTGAAATGCTACCCAGCAGAGCAACTGGTGTGTCAGTCGGACTCTCACCATGGCAACAGTTACTTCTCAAAGAATGGCACTGACTTCTATTGTAGGTAAGGACGCCCTTGAAATGCTTTGTTTTTAAAAATTGTGAACCATAATAAAATCTTAAGCTGGTAGGTGACAGAATGGACCTCTTCTTGGCCAAAGGGATCCCACAAATACCATAAATCCTAAAGCTGAGTTTCTAGCCAAGAGAAAGGAGGCCAGACATGTGTCATTAACCTCCCTGCCCTTCCTAGAGATACCATTTGTAACTTATTTATAGGCAACACAGACAAAGCTTAAATCACAGCTGTAGGTCATCAATTCATTTAACACATCACTTGAGTCTGGGCACGTGTCTGATGGCTAGTCTCTGATTAACAGACTTACTTATCTTAAATTAAAACATTCCAAGCGGTTAGAGCGTCATCTCTTCAATCAGTCACAAATTGAAGAATCTTTAAGCCCACCCGTAATCCTCTGCTTCCACATGTCCTGCCTTTGTGGCCAAACCAATTTATGCCTTCCTCATATTGATTTACAACTTCACATGCAATTCCCAACTCCACGAAATGTGTAAAACCAAACTGTAGCCCAACCACGGTGAGTCCCCTTTCTCAGGAACCTTGGGAGAGGCTCTCTGCTCACGGTTGCGTGTATTTGGCTCAGAATAAACTTCTTCTGTTATTTGACAGAGCTGAGATTCTTGTCTATTGAGAAATTGGAGTTACAGACACGTATATGTACAAAAGTCCTGTTTAAATAGATTACAATTGAGAAATTCTTGAGGAGTCATTTATGGTTGCAGCCCTCTTTAGAACCTTTTTTTACACAAAAGGAAGATTATAATCATGATCTAACTTTCCCTTCAAAACAGCCTTCTTTATTAAAACCCAGGAAAGAGAACTAAGAGTAATCTAATCAGTGGAGTGTTTAGCCTGGGGCTTCCCTCCTTCATGCAGTAAAATAACAGAATAATTTAGGGGAAGCAAAACGTAACACCTAATACCTAAAAAGATCATACTTTACCTACAACCATATATAATTACAATTACTACTTTTCAAATTTTACTAGTTTTGTTATGGTTATTAATTCATCCCCAGCTTAGAATCTGCATGTGCAGGCACCTTTAAAAATAATAATATTCATCTTCTCATATGCACAGCATATTCATTTACAGTCTGTCTTCTTTTCTCTAATGTATGGTGTAACCTTGACCACTTCTATCATTTGATGACTTCTTTCTAAATTTGTATCCAGGTCAATTCAGTTGAAGTACATTTTTAAGAATTTCAAAGAGATTAGAAAGAGAGGGAAAGGGCATTTAGTAGGCACATCGTAAACACATGACAATTCTTGCAAATTTGAGTATGAAATACTATGATTTGGCTAATTCCACCTCAAATGAAACATGCTTATCTTCTTTAGTGCCTTGCAAATATATTTGAGAATATTAAAACAAAGTTTTGGCTCTTAAATGTCTTTGGGCATTCTAAATTCATACCTGATATACCTGTTATATGTTTTTATTAGCATTAGAGTACATTCTTAATGTCTGAGTTTTGAATATTTCTGGACAACATGGCTTTCTTTCATGGTAAAATTAATATAGAGTAAATACTTTTATTGATTTCAGCATAGCAGAGGTCTACTGACATTTTAGATCTCAAAATGTTTTTTTCTGATGTTTTTGCCAATTCTGCTACTGAATTTCTATTTTATTTTTGAAAGAACATATGTTTGGAAGAAAATAAATCTATGTCCATTAGTCATGCTAAAACAGTGTTTATTTGTAGCAGAGGATAGAGCATTCAATTCATTGCAATAAACTTTTATTGCTTCATTTCGTTTCATGCCCTTACTCTGGACATTGTGGATATGAAAATGAACTAGAGATTGTCATTTCTTCATAAACTGGTTAGGAATACAGCAATACGGACAAAAGACTATAATATAGTGTGATGAATATTATGATAGAGAAATGCCTAAATCAGTGTGGGGGAGGCATGAGGAAGATGAAATTCTGGGTGGGAAAGGAGTAACAGAAGGGAACCTCCAAAGAAAAGCAACATTTTACCCAACTTTAGAACAAGCAACTATTACCCAGAGAAAAACAGTGACTCTTTTCTACATCAGAGAAAAATTAATCTTTTGTTCAGTAACTTTCACAGAGCCATGTAAGTTTTATGCTTCATAACTCAAGTTCCTATTATAGGAACTATCCACATTTCTATTTCATAAAAAGCTGAAAAATTCTATGAAAAATAGTCTTCCAATTATTTTGATTTTCAATAGACTGAATATATGAAGAAATAATTCTAAGAAAGACACAACTATTCTGAAATTTTTTGATTTTCCCTATATAGTATCATCAACAAACAGGTAAAGTACAGAATCTATTAAAAATAATAAGGTCAGATCACCATTAATTTTTTTACCTGATATTACATTCCAAAAATATTATTTTTTTTAATTGTTTGGGATTCATTGAGGGTACAAAGAATCAGGTTACTCTGATTGTAGTTGTTAGGTAAAGTTCTTCTTGTAATATTCTCCTACCCCCACATTGGGTGCCATACACTGTAACCCCTCAACACCTGTTTTGGAAATATTAATACAAGTTCAAGTTGTCCTATCTTATATTTATCATCAAACTTCTAACACCTGTTTTTTTTTCATCTAAGTGATAAAATAGAAAAAAAAATCAGAAAGTAACTCTGAGCAATTTTGATCACTGTAACATTTTACCCATCGGCCTTGGTGGTTTCTATCTCATTGTTGTAGATGAACAACCTCTTTCCTTATTTGAGGCCAACTCATGCCAAATGCACAGAATCCCACTGGCTCTAGTTTACCCATTACTGCGTTCTTTGCCTCTTCTCCTGAATCTTCCGCATGTATTTCTCTGTTCGCAGACGCACACAATTGCTGTCACTTCTCTAATCACAAGAATAATAACAATCTCCTATGACTTTATAGATTCTTGACTATCCTTAACACCCTAAAAAAGTGTGGTTTGTGTTTATTCAACTTTATTCCTGCTATTACTTTTATAAGCTGAGGCCTAATTTGTAGAAGATAAAATGTTCATTTTTAAGTGTGGGGTTTGAGAATTGTGACAATCATGTATACCCACTGAACAACTATCCACACCCAGAGCTAGAACAATTCCATAGCCCTGGAGAACTCTCTCAAATCCAAATTCATTCACTTGCCTTGTCCCAGGCAAAAAATGATGCGACTATTATGTGTCTGAGAACAATAATTTTACACCAAAAGACAGAATCAGAAGTTAGTTGCACACCAAAAACCAAAATGCCTAAGCAGAACAACAGACTCGCAGGCATCTGGGAGAACTTGAGGAGGGATGTCCGTTTAGATACTTGATAATGAAAAAAATGGGAATAAGCTCAAAAATTCAAGAAGTGGGAGAGAGGAAGAAGGAATGGGGAGCAGTATGCTCCCACCTAATGGGATACAACGTGGGTTATGCACCACACCTTTTTTTTTTTTGCAATTTTTGGCTGGGGCCAGGTTTGAACCCACCACCTCTGGCATATGGGGCCAGTGCCCCACTCCTTGAGCCACAGGCGCCACACCTCTTGAGTGAAGGATTCAAACATAATCTAGTCTTTCCCTACCACATGTAAACAATGTAACCTAATTGTATGTACCCTTATATTAACATGGGGGGGGGGGGAGATGGAAAGCATCAACATCAACTAGAGTGACTCACACATAGGTAAACTACTGGGCTGAAGATGAATCTTCAAATCCAAGTAAAAACCCAATATTCTGAGTGTGGATAAAAGAAAGGGAACTAAAAGGGACATGAGGAAAGTCTGCAGTAATCGTACAGGCGCTGGTCCACTGTCTTGTTATTCTCATGAAAGGCCTAAGACTGTGTCTCCACAGGTGCACCCCCACCTGACCTAAAGGTGTGGTTTTTCTGAATTGTATTGAAGGTACTTGAAGGCATTTTCTGGAGATAGGATGTAAGAATTTTTGAAAGGGGGTTTGAATCAAAAGAAAACAACTTCATTCTTCAATTAAAATTAGAATCTTTTCTAATTAAATTTCCTTTGCTGTAGGCATGCATGGGTATTCATCAGTCATATGCAAAACGCACTTCTAGGCGACAGTATGTTCTCCTTACAAATCAGAAAAAGGTCATAAATCTCTGGCACAAATCAAAATTCAAATGTCTTCTCTCCGACTGATTTATTACTGCATAGTAGAGTCTTTGGGCACATTGGAAACTGCACAGCTCTGTGGTACATACGAGGCAGCCATTATTAATTTCTGCAGATGTACATTTCGGTTTACAATTGAGGAGCGATTGCAGAGCACTTGTTTTATGGGCTGTTATGAACAATGCTTATGTCATTTGTATCAGCTGCAAATGCTGGTTTTCCTTTGATTATTACACGTAATATTCTGATATCTACGAGTATGTGGAGGTTAATATTCTTGTGGACCAATTGTCAGTTGAAAACATATATATTGGCTGGGCACCCACAGCTGGATGGTTAGGGCACCGGCCATATGCTCCTGGGGTGGTAGGTTCGAACCCAGACCGGGCCTGCTAAACAAACAAACAAAAATAGCCAGGCATTATGGGGGGTGCCTTTAATCCCAGATGCCAGGGAGGCAGAGGCTAGAGAATCACTTGAGCCCAAGAATTTGAGGTTGATATGAGCTATGATGCCACAGCACTCCGCTGAGGGTGACAAAGTAAGACTCTATCTCAATAAAAAACAATAAAAAATATAAAAATAAAAACATATATTTTAGACATATACACACATTATATATTAAATGTTATGAATTTTATATATTATATATAAAAGATAATATGTATTATATATACTTTAACTATTTTTAATATCAAAAGGTAATTTTTTACATTTTTAATATTAAAAGGTAATTTTTAAAAAGATAAAATATAAACTGAGAGAAATCATAGATGTACTATATCAATTATTCAAAATCAGCCAAAAAAGATTAAAATAATTGAAATGTCTTAACATTGCAATTGGGTAAATGAGGTGAAGGCTATGTTAATTAGTAGGATGTAAGTACTTCAGTTTGTGCAAATAATCAACACATTGAATCCCACAATGGCATAAGCATATTCATGATCTATGTGCAAATGACTCAATAAAAAATGAATACGTAAATAAACAAAATAATTGAACTTAAGAAGTTAAAAAAGCACAAAAATGGCCAAAAATATTATAAGGGATAAAAATACTAATAGAGGGAGGAATTAGTATATTTTAATAAATTGAGTAAACCACAATATATAATATATTTATATAACATATGTTATATATAATATATATGTATATATGTAACAATAACCTGTTGTTAGAAATAATTAAACCATTACAGCTCTCTAGGCTTCCCACATCCTAGAGTAACCCAGGTGTGACGGCATAGTGACGCCACAGGTCCCTCTACCCGTGGGGGAACACATCCTTTCCCAGACTCTCAGTGCATTTCTGAAACCATGGATGTTATTGAACCCAGTATGTACTACTTGTTGGTGTATATACCTATGAGTTTAATTTATAAATTAGGCACCACAAGAGATTAATAATAGTAACAAATAATACGGTGCATCTTACAAGGGTACATGTGAAACTTAGTAAATGTAGAATGTAAATGTCTTAACACAATAACTAAGAAAATGCCAGGAATATGTTAACCAGTGTGATGAAAATGTGTCAAACGGTCTATAAAACCAGTGTATGGTGCCCCATGATCACATTAATATACACAGCTGTGATTTAAAAAAAAAAAAAAAAAGAGCAGTAACAACAGGACAACACCACTGCTCCAGCACTCGAAGGATATTAAGAGCAAAGTTGGGGTCACTTGAACAAAGTCCTGAGCCCCTGGGGCAGTTGATTTTATAGCTGAGATGGACACTGACTAAAGGGATGTGCTGGACAAAAGGATGACTCTTGTCTCAAGCACAAGTGGGACAGGGCAAGATTTCATCGTGCCACTCAGAATGGTGCACAATTGAAAACTTATGAATTGTTTATTCCTGGAATTTTCTTTTTAATATTTTCAAATGGTGGTCAACCTTGGGAAATTGAAACCGTGGCACATGAAACCATAAGAGGGACTATAATACTGAGCAATTGACTAGATGTGACAACCTTGAAGTAAACCAATGCATAAACGGTCAATTGGTTTTCATAACATGGCATAATTAATTGATGGAAAGGATAAAATTTAAATAAATGGTGCTGAAATTATTGCATATACACAGGCAGAAAAAACGAACCAGAAAAAGATCTTACTACATACCACTAAAAAAAAAAAAAAAATTAAACTGATTTAATTTTAAGTATAAGATTTATTTAAAACTCAATAGCAATACACTTGAAAGTCTCAATGATATGGAAACTACCTTAAGCATTTTCAAATCAATGGAAAAATATATTCAATTACTATTGAACAATAATTCTGACAGACACTGAAAAGGAGAAATTTAGTCATGAGTCCCACAGTGCCAAACACAAAAAAAAGATTGAACGGAACATTGCTTACCTGAATATTCAGACTAATATTTTATAACGAGTTTGTTGAAAACAACTTATGAAGCCTTTATCTATGTTTGTTTATTTTTAGAGACAGGCTATTAAATTAACAACCAAAAGGGTTATTATCATAATTTGAGAATGACATTAAAATATATTGTTTGCCATTGGCTCTTAAAAATGTCTTTTTTCGGTCTATTATGATGTTAATTAATTTATAACTTAAACTGGAGGAAATTATATATATGTGTGAATATATATCCTATATTTATACATGCATACACACATACATATTGAATTACTAATGCTATTTAGTACTCATAAATTCAGACATCTAGGTTATAACAATTTTAGAATGAAAAAGAACGTTCATTGTAACATGTAATATTGAGAGCTTATTGGACTCATTCAGTTACAATATTGTATGTTATAAATTATAGTTATAGTTCAGACATTTTTCACAAATAGAATTGTTCTTTATAATTTAAATCTAATATTTCTATTATCTCGAGTCACATCAACATTCTATAGATATACAGAATTTATTTGAATTTCTGTGCTATCAGAATCAGTTTTTTTTTCCTTAAACAAGAAAACATTTCAGCATCTTACACACAAACAAAAATAAATGCAACAATTTCAATGTAACTTTGTACTAGGCTGGATATTGTGCTTCTTGACTTTGCCCAAAGCCATGCACATTTGGCCACGCCAATATTTAAATAGCAGTTTACAGAAGGAATTCAAAAAATACTACTGGCAGTATGGTTGTTTTCTACAAACAAAAAATGAAGTGTGAATTTGTAAAGAATTGTGTCTTCCAAAGGGAAAGTAAAACTGTAAATAATGCAAATTGGCAGGATTATAGAATATAATGATTCCAAAGAATATTCTGAGTCATAATTGGAAGTCATACCGAAAGAAACAGGTTACTCTATTTTATGTGTTTCTAAGTATTGAATACATAACTTGCTAAGGAATTCAAGTATACTGGAAAAATAAAACATATGCTGTAATATACTCATTCGAGAACCATTATCATATCTCAAAGTGTATTATGTGGAAGCTGAGAAACAACATTTTCTGATGTTTTGTAATTCTTATCAATATATACAGGGTTTCTGAGACCATGGGTTATTTAACTTGCTGGCTGTACTAGATTTAAGAATATATTTGATGTGTTTAGATAGGAGAGCATATCCGAACAGAGTCTATGACTTTAGTATTCAGGTAATCTATATTATAATGGCAACCAAAAGAAAACTAAACTAATAAATGGAAGACTTCCAGAAACAATAAAAGAGAAACGGGTAAAGGATGAAAATAACTCTCTAAAGAAGGTAGAAGTATAACGTTTCCCTAACTAAATGCATTAATTTAAAAAAAACTTTACACTTCACTTCCAAAAGTAGTTTGCTGCACTGGGGAGCACTATGAATTTATAAAAGTGCTTGCTTTTCAGTGTCCCATTATGACAGACGAGAGTCAAATGTCATTTCCAAAGCAAAACATAGACATTTGCTGTGTAGATGCGGAAGTGAGAATGAGTGGCCTTAACCCTCCTCAGTGAACAAAACAGTCTGGAAAAAAAAAATACAACCAACTTTTGAGAGCAAGGAAAATGGGCTAGAAAGGCACCGGTTTTCAGATAAGACACCTCAGGAGGACATAAACTACTCCAGGGAAGTCTCTCCAAAGTGATTTCCAGGGTTGCTGAGATGGAGACTTTTGACTTATGTCAATGGAGCGTTGCTAACATGACCCACCTCTCACACGTCCTGCACATTAAGTGCAACTTTGCAGCTGTCCCTTTTCTTTCTGTGGTGGTTCATGCGAACAGAAACGGCTTTGCTCTGAAGGATCTTCAGCTACAGATTGCTCTGATGTCTGATGTCAAAGAGTCATGAAAGAAACTGAAACAGGTATGATGGAAACAACAGGTACTAAATTGTCGTGTGCAATGAGGCAGAGAGGAGCAGAGCCACCAAGTCTTACATCTGGAAGTGAAAACATAAATTTAGAAAGCTTAGAGCTTGCTTTTTTTTTTTTTTTCTTTTAGTTTTTATCTCTTTAATCATAGGCTTACTCATTCACAAAAATTTTAATTGAGTAATATTTGGATATATATATATTATATATATATATATATAAAATATGAGGTTGAATCATACTGAGATTATAATGAAGAACTTTCAAAATATAGTATTTTCTTAGAAACTTGATGACAATCATGACTTTAGTCTCCAAAATGTTGATTATTTCATGCTTATTGGTAGAATGAACAATAGCTTGGAATAGCTTAAGGCTAGCAGGAGGGAAACTTTTGTAAAATAATGGCTTTAGAATTAGGGAATTTTAATAAATTCATAACCTAGCTAGAGAAAATCAGTAGCTTCTGATAAGACTTTTAGGAGATTAACAGAAAGTATAAATTTTCCTTTTCTTTTATGGCAACAAACTTTTGTATAATAAAAGTATGAGCTACTTTGAACCATGCAATAGCAATCATGAAGATAGTGATGTTTTATTTACAGAGTACACAGAAGTTCAAAAGTGAAATACGTGTCTTGATATTGGTTTTAATTTATTTTAAAGTTATTTAAAGGTCCACTTTACCACAAGGCTAATTAATTATTTTTGTAGAAATTGATTATTTTAATATTTCATATACATGATTGAGCATTTGAGACTTTATGTTTTTATCTGTTTGCTGTGTTTCCATTAGTCAGAAAGTTAGCATCATATAATAGCTATTAAAAAACAAAAATATCATGAGCCTCTTATCCTGTAGATGCTGCCTGACGTCCCTGGTGTATGTCCTATCATTTGGGAGTCTGGAGAGCCATTGACAGCGTTCCAGACCTAACCCCGCTTTAGCTTGGTCTGTTCCTTCCGTGCACCCTGAATCACTAGCAACACTGACACTGTATAGATCTCTAATTCCCTTGAGTTTGATGTGAGGATCCAATTCTTGGTGATTGCTAACTACTGTGGGCGATGCATCTATGAATGTTCTGCACAATTCTCATGATGTGAGATACTCTCTGATGCATGGGCTGTTAACGCTACCTTTGGACCCCTCAGCCTTTACCTTTTCAGTCCACAGGGATCTAACGTTCACACATGAGCAGACATACACCTTTGCCAGAGGATTTTCTCTGGCTTTTGAAGTATGTTCTGCCTCTCAGCAGGTCAGAAGTTCTGGGCAATTAATGATGCTGGGGAGCAGAACTGCGTGGCTGATGGAAGTCAGGGTATAAATAATGCCCATGGCTGCACGTTCGGCCCCCTCAGGGGGATGAGCCTACAGCTTGTCCTGCCTCCCGAGTTTCCCAGAATGCCGATGCTCCACTTGTCCACAGCGGGCACCTGCTTTGTACCCACCTTTCAGGCTTTCCCCCTCCTGCCTCTGTTTCCTGCTGTCTCACTGATGTTTCCTGTCATCAATCCTCAGATGACTTCCACGTTTACCCTTGATTCCCAGTCTGCTTCTAGAGGAATTTAAACTAAGAAATAGCCAGGCTCTAATGTCAGTGTTGTAGAGTATACAGATGTTCAACTTTACAAGCAAGAGCCAAATAGTTTTTGAAAATATTTGCATTAATTTGCACTCCCAGCATCAGTATGGAGAGTCCCCACTGATTCCCATCTTCAACCCAAATTCCTAATTTCTGTCAGCCTGGGTGGTGAAAAATAGCACATCCTCCTGGAGTTAATTCGCCTTATTTCCATGATGACGTTAGATGCTAATCTGTGTCCTTGTCAGGACAAATGCCTGTTTATGGCTTTTGCCTGAGTGAAGCTAAGGTACTTGTTTTAGTATTGATGTAAATTCTTAATATATTCAAAATACCAATTCTTGATTGTTTCGATATGTTACAATTATCTTTTTATTTATTCAACTTATCCTTTTGCTGAAATTTGATGAACAGTTACTAATTTTAATATAGTCGGTTCTATTAATATTTTATGTTACAGTTAGCATATTTTGCTTTCGATTAAGAAATCCTCTTCTATCTTGAAGTAATCATATATTTTCCTACATTCTCTTCTAGAAGTCTTAAAAGTTTCACCTTTTACATGTTTTTTTTTTTTTTTTTAGTTTTTTTTTTTTTAATTAAATCATAGCTGTGTACATTAATGCAGTCATGGGGCACCATGCACTGGTTTTATATACAATTTGAAATATTTTCATCAAACAGGTTAACATAGCCTTCCTGACATTTTCTTAGTTATTGTGTTAAGACATTTACATTCTACATTTAGTAAGTTTTACATGTCTTTTAAATGTTTTTATGTAACCCATTATAAATTGATTTCTGAGTATAGAGTTAGACACAAAAACACAATTTCATTACTTTTTGTAAGATGATACATTTTCCTGGTATTATTTACAAATAATATGTCCTTGACATGTTCTTTGTTTTAGCAATTTTTTTTGTTAGTCAGGGGTCAGTAAATATTTTCTTCATAGACCTAGATAATATCTATTAATACTTTCAGTTTCCCAGGCCCTATGGGATTCTCTGTCACAAATTATCCTAGTTCATTTCTTATAACACTGAACAAAAATGTAAAAAAAAGATAATAAAAGCAATCTTAGCTCCAGACTATACAAAACTATATCAGGGGCACAATATGGCCTCCTGATCTGTGTAGTCATAAATTTTTTATCTTGCTTTATCACCTGTTGCCTTGTTTAAGTCTCTGGGGAAAAATGATCTGATTTTTGTAGTTTTTCCTAAGTTATCTATTTGTAGATGTATCGCTTCTCTCCCTATGTGCAATCTACAATTTGTCTCTTATCTGCTTCTCACCAAGTAACTTATTACCTTCCAGTATTATGGATAGGTTGGCTTCATTTTCCTTATTTTGCTCCCTCCCACCTACTCTCCTGATCTATATAATCAACAAATGCAGGTTTTGTCTCTTTTGTTCACAATTGTCTTCCTGACCTAAAACTCTAAAAGGCATATATTATACCTCCATTAATTTGCATTTATGGATGGATAAATGGTTATATTTTAAGGTTTGGAAAGTTTTAGTTTATTTTTTGATTATTAGAACATTTTATTTTAAAACGTCATGTTTTCCATTTATTTTTATCTTCTTATTTTTCGTTTGTATAACACATTTATTTTATTTTGTGTTTGATAATTCCTATATTTAAAATATTAGGAAAAATTGTGCTGAATATTATTTTTCTGCTGATTCTCATTCAGGATGCCTTATTTCTTTGTGGTTGTGGAAATTTAGGACCGTGTGTGTGTGTGTGTGTGTGTGTGTGTGTGTGTGTACACATGCCTACCTGGGACATTTTGTCTGTCAGTACATATTTCTTCCCTATTTATCAAAAGCAATGTTGTAAGTTTGTGTTGGAATATTTGATTTTCCAGAAGATTTGTGTTTTTATCTATCAAGAGACTGGGGCAATAGTAACTAATATTAAAATAAATCTTGACCTGAAGTTTTCCAGACAGTACAAGCAATCTACAAACCCATATAATAGGGTTATAAACTGTGAAGAAGCTCTTTTTGTTTCATATATAATTAATTTATGTTACGCAAATAATCTTTGTGACGTTAAGTCTTTGGGGATACAAATCTTTATTTGCTTGTTTGTTCCTATTTTCTCAGGGCAGAACGCTTTTCTTGGGTTTGATAATATCTTATTTTGAGCACACATTTTGTGAAATTCAGTACTGGGGAACGGTGAGATACCTGTAATGAGTGTTCCACTCTTTGGAAAGTATTTGTAATTGCTCTTGTCAGATGCCAGGGTGGTTGCATGAACTTCGAAGTACTTGATTCACAATTTCTCATCTTGATGTGTTTTGGGCTGCTTGAGTCATGTAAATTAAAACCATACTCCACTGTGAGCAGCGTAGGGCTCTAAGTTTCTAAGGTAAACAATTACTTCCCTATTCCACCTAGAGATGGCATCAAGAGACAAGTTCCTCCGTGAGCCCTTGGTTACCAGCCACCTTTTTTGTTTGTTTGCTTGTTTCTTAGATCCATATGAGGCTATAGTTACTAAGTGTTTTCCAGATTTAGATTTATGGGTCAGGTTAACATCTTTCCTTTGAACAAGTTCTAAGGCTCCTCTCCTCCTGTTGCCCAGACTCTGTTCCCTGCTGTGTTCCAGGGAGGCCCCTGCTTAATTTTAAACCTTGTTTAAAAGTAACTCTCTTTTCATTATCTCAACACCTGGAGTAATTTTTTATTCCAAGATCAACAATATATTAATTTTGTCATTATTTATTTATGTATTTATTTATTTTAGATGGGTCTTGCTCCATCAACCAGGATGCAGTGGCCTCATCATAGCTCACTGCAACCTCAAATTCCTGGGCTCAAGAGATACTCCTGCCTCAGCCTACTGAGTAGCTTGGAATACAGGCATGTGAGACCATGCCCAGCTAATTGTTTAGTGCTGTTTTTATTATTATTATTATTATTATTATTATCAATTTTTGCAGAAACAAGAGTCTCACTATTGTCCATGCTGGTCTTGATTTCTTGCCCTCAGGGATCTTCCCAACTCAACCTTCCCAAAAGGCTTAAATTACAAGCACAGCCACTTTGCTTACCCAGCCTTGTAACTTATTTTTTATCTGCATGCTTAAAAATGGAAAGCTCTTTCAGAATATCTTAGTCTGCCATAATATTAGAAGAGGAAGAAACTCCTCATTATCGTGGCAGCTTCCCTAAGAGAACCCTGTAGCTTAATCCCCAAGACATAATTTATTCTTCATTTGTATCCATTTTCCTCTTCAACCCATGCATTTTATTTTTCAGAGCACATATTTTATTCCAAGATTTTATAGTTGCTTTTCTTTTACCATAGATGCCTTTTGCTTTATGGCTTTAGTACACTCACAAGTCACCCTGAATAAGTTAATTATACTAAAGTCAAAGTATTTTTGTGTTTTACTACATTTATTATTTTTAAAAATTGGGAATTCATCTGTTGCTGTCTTTAGCGTTCCATTTTCGCAATGTTCTTTTTTCCTCAAACACTTGGTGTAGATTGGTAAATTGTAATCTTTAACGAAAAATTTCTGGTTAACAATCCATAAATTTGTGTTCTCAAAAACAGACTTTGAGTACATCTCTGTGGTCTTTAAAATGTCCCGTATCCACTTAGGACTTTGGGAGTGTGCATTTGGAGATGGCTATTCACAGGCAGTGGACATTCTAATCCTTTTGGAGGAGACACTGTCAGGAGGGCAGTGAACTCCCTCTAAGATCTGAGCATTCTGCCTTGATCCCGGGGTGACAGCCTTGTAAGGGGTGGAGAAAGAGGCTTCTTCCTATATAGCTTTTCTGAATCCAGTTTCACAGTGAGTCATCCTAACTCATCTAATCTTCCTCTTTGTCTAGTTGAATGCAGCTATTTTTGTTGGTTTGTTTTTTATTTGTCTTGTCAAGTTGACATATGATTTCTACCTTTCGTGGACTCTATGAACTGTTCCATCCATGGATTTTTCTTCTTTTCTAGCAATTGTTGTATTGTTTCGAGAGACTTCGAGGCTGTGCGTGAGTAGATGTATGCACACCTTCGTCCTTTCAAACCTTACACAGCTGTTCTTGTGAATGTCTTTGACCTGTCCTCGTGTATCTCTATTTTATACTGGATGAGAAGACCGAAGATGTGTGCTCCACTATATCTCAAGCGTACAAAGAACATAAGCTTCTTTTCTGTCTATGATTCGTCTGATCTTTTTAATGAGTTTATACTGTGAGAGGTAATGAGATTTTTTTAAAGTAAATTTTTAATTTAAATTAAGAATAAACTACATGCAAATGTAACGCATGTCTTTCGGTTTGGGTGTCCTCGTTCTCTTTGGGTTTACTGTCTAGAGTGTCCACTTCTGTCCCTCCCCTTTTTGTCAGGTTGATCAAAGATTGTGTATTGGATGTATGCAGGTCTGCAGCAGCAGAGGAGCAAAGAGCATCTGGTGACCTTTGTTTCACACACACAATTTTGCAGTCTCTGGACTAATGACAGATCAGTGAGTTATGTCATAACTGGCCTCCACGAATGCCATTCCGGCATCCACACCTGGAGCCTGTCACCTGCAGTATTTACTTCCAGTTGTAAATCAATGAACAATGTGGTCTGTGTACTGCAGCCATTATTTTCTGTGGGCCTGTCTGCCCCTCGTTACGCTGCACACCTATCCCTCGTTACGCTGCACATCTATCCCTCGTTATGCTGCACACCTATTCCTTGCTATGCTGCACACCTATTCCTTGTTATGCTGCACACCTATTCCTCGTTATGCTGCACACCTATCCCTCGTTAAACTGCACACCTATTCCTTGCTATGCTGCACACCTATTCCTCGTTACGCTGCACACCTATCCCTTCACCTGAGCAGGTGTTTGACTCCCACTCCCTTCAATACAGCATTCAGAAAGGAGGGAGCCAGGAGCATAGGACACGCTCGGCCACAGACACTTCCTCTGTCACTGCTGCGTTATTTACACTCGATGGCACGAGGCCACCTTACATTCTCTTTTCGGGTCACCAACCAAAAGATAATTGATACATGGTTAGATAGAACATAAATCTGCTTGTGTTCAGGTTTCCACTCACACTAAACAACAAGCTTTCCAACTCCGAAACCCAGAGACTAGAAATCAAGGCATGCTTTTAGAATTTCTTGCTTCCACCATCTAGTTTATTCTCCCTCTATACTTCAGAGAACTGAGGATGGAATTTCTCTGGAGATAGCACTTCTTTTACACCATATTCTGAGCTATCCCTGGAGTGTTTTTTTTTTTTGTTTTTTTTTCCCCCACATTGAATGGTGAAGTTGATCCATCCTTGCCTATATCATTGCTCAAATGGATATTAAGTGTCCTTCAAACTAGAGATGTTATTTTTAAAATTCAAACTATGATTCCATTAGATGAAGTTCAAAAAATGTTTACTAAAAGCTTATTAGATGCCAGAAGTATATTATTTTCAAGAACATTACTAAAAAAGTAGAAGAAACATTATAACAAACCTTGGACAAGATTTCCAGATCATCAAATACAAATTATAGAATATACTCAATTTAAAAAACAACAAAGATTTCAGAGTTTTTTCTCATATTTTGAAATATATTATGTTAATTTTTAAGTTTAGTTATTTCCAAAACTAGTTTGTCTCAAGGAGAAAGAAATGCTCCTCATTTTAATTTGGTTCTGTTATTATTTAGCCCTGTATAGTATTTTGGCATGTCCCTTTTTTCTGTTTGATTCAGTTTCCTCACCTTTAATTGGAAGGAAATGTAACTTGTTGGTTTGCAAGTTCTTTTATATCCTTAAAATACTTTGGTTAAGCTCACCATTAGAAATTGCATACTGTACTGAATTTAGATAAGTGCTGAGGAGCTATGTTAAAAGAAAACAAGTTTGGGGCCAAGGTTAAGTGAAAGCAAAGAGAATCTCACAACTACTTTTCAAACCCTCCCTCTCACTCGTTGCCATTCAAGGAGCTCACTTCCTTTTCAATCGTCCCTTTGGACCAGTGCAAACTTTTCAACAGCCCTGACCGGAGTTACTTATTATACCTTTTACTGGATGCTCTCATTTGCATTTTCTAAAATGGCCCCAAAAGAATGTGTCAAAGAATATATTTAATATTACACTAAAATGCCTTATCAGGCACATTAGAAAATTGATACTAATGCCACTTCTCCAGAGAGCTGGAACAGTGTTAATGGTGCAGTACTTACCGTTATGGTGAAGTCTAAAATCACTTCTAAAGGTCTTTTTAAAAATAAAATCAGTTCTTAGAATTTTTCACAAGATTCTTCATTAGTTTTTAATGTGTCATATTTTCTGTATTTTGTAAAATATTCATCATGCAAAAGTATAGTAAAAAATGGCTTGTCAGGAACTTAATATGTCTTAAGTGACAACACTTGAACAGATTAAAAAAAAAATCTCAGTCATATCACATAATAAATCCTAAAAGGAGCAGTTGAGCTATAATGTCATACCAAGTCTCTGTGCCCTAATAAGGTGTCTTCTCTGTAAAATCCTACACTGGTAAATTGGGTACCTAATGTTTGGAGGTGAAAAAAAAAAGAAAAATAGCCTTTGTAGCGTTAATTTGCTATCAATTAAATTTGCATCAATCTACTGGCATTTTAGAATATAATGCATCAGGTCAGCACTTGCCAGGTGAGTAAACTGTTCCCACAGTGCAAATTAGAGTTTTAGAAACAAGTCTCCTCTTTTAGTCCATTTGGGTATCATTTAGCACATCAAAATGGCAATTTATTAAACAATCCCCCTGTTGTCAGAGAGAAAGAATTTCATGCACTATTTCCTGGTACTGGAGTAATTATATGATAAAACTTGGCTCTTTCAAGTTATTTCTACTGAATAGATCATATTATGACAAAAAAAAAATCACAGTAATTATTGTCTATAAATTGTAATCAATTATAAAAACTCTTTGCACGGTAATTACTTTAAGGTCCTCTAAATTTTTTATTGTACAGTTAATTAGGATAGTAATTCAATCCTGAGTAATTAACTTTTTTGAGAGGATTCAGGAATTCGTGAAAATTTTGTATTAATATTGGATTACACTGGCATCCTTATAACTGAAGGAACCATTTCTCCATTTCATTTTAAATATGACACAAGCAGTACTCATTAAGGTACATTCTTGGAAGAAGTCATTGTAAGTTGAACCAAACTTTCTAATTACATTTTAACAAAAGATCATCTTTCTGAGAACGTGTCTATTGTGTAATATCCAGGTAGAATAAAAAAAGCCATATTGAATTGATTAACATACTATACCTTTGCACTGTATATTCAAAACTTGTAAACGTTCGTGTAATTCATGTAAGTAGACCAATGTCACATGAAATATTATTTAACTACTAGAGACTACAAGTGAATGGATAGAACATTTATTCAGAGTAGAAATTCTATATATAGATCTAGTGGTAAAGAAATCAAGTTTGGCAGTAGAAATAAAAAGTAGATTATCTCTTTTCTCTGTAAAAAAAAAATAAGAGGACAGGGATCCAAAGACCAAAAGAACAAGAGATAAATATCTGCCTTTTTCCTCTTAAAAAGTCAAGGAATTTTGTTCCCCAATACATTTATAAATAAAAAGATTCCATATGGAGTAACCAGCAATTTTAGGTGTATTGAATATAGTTTTGTTCTGAAAATTGCTTGAATTTTATAGGGAGAAATAAAGTGAAAATCAACTAAATATAGGAAAATTAATAAATATGTATCGACAACAAAGATACTATATCATATATAGGAGTTCCAATACGTTCAGTGCAGCCTTCTCAGGGGAAAATGTGCCAAGTAGGAGAGGGTGGCATGATACTTTCAAAGTGCTGAAGGAAAATAATCTTAACCCTAGATAATTATGTTGTGAAAAATTATCCTTCCCAAATAAGGGAGAAATAAAGAAAAACAAATGCTGAGTGATTTCATCGACACCAGACCTGTCCTACAAGAAAAGTCAAAAGGAGTTCTTCAATAAGAAAGAAAAAGGCATGAATGAACACTGGTGTCAGTGATCAGCCAGGTGCAGAATTCTCTATTGCTGTAATGTTCGTGTGTAGACGACTTGTATCTTGAGCCAATGAGTATAAGACAAACCTATGAAAAATGACTACACATTTTTGAGAGATAGATAGTATAAAAAGATGAGGACAGAAACAACAAAAAGTTAAAAAGCAGGGGAGGGATAAAGTTAAATGGTAGAATGTATATTAAATTTATACATTTGATTTGATTTGTTTGTAAGCAGAGTAGTCATATGTTTAAAATAGCTGGTTATAAAATCTTTTGCAAACCTCATGGTAAACTCACTTCAAATACTTCTATCAGATAAAATAGATTTCAAGACAAAAGACACAAAATGAGATAAAGAAAAGGTCATTGTATAATGATAAAGGGGTTGATTCAGCAAGAGCTAAATTTTTTGTCCACCTAACACTGGAACACTGGGACATATAAAGCAAATATTAGCAAAGATAAAGACGGAGATAGATGACCAATCAGTACAATAATTGCTGAAAACTTCAACATTCCACCTTTAGTATTGGACAGATGATGGAGACAGAAAACCAACAGAGAAACACTGGACTTCATAGGCATTATTAGGGTTAAATGGACCTAATAGATATTTACAGAATGTTTCATCCAACAGCTGCATAATGCACATTCTTCTCCTCAATTCATTGCTCATTCTGAAAGATAGAATATTATATTAGGCCACAAAACAAGGTTTAAAACGTTCCAAAGAAATGAAATCATACCACGTATTTTCAGAAACCACAATGAACTAAAACCCGAAGTCAATTGTGAGAGGACCACTGGTTTCCTCTTAATTTGCAAACACACACAAATTAAATAGTATGTTCCCAGTGGGTCAAGGAAGACATTAAGAAGAAAATTTGAAAATCACTTGAAACAAATAAAAATGAAAACACAGCATAGAAAAATCCTATTAAATACAGCAAAAATTGTAATAAGAGGAAAGTTTAAAGCAGTGAGTGCCTATGTCAAAAATTAGAAAAGCTACAAACAAGAAAACGAATGAAGCATCTCAAAGAAATGGAGAGAAAAGAGCAAACCAGACACCAGATTTGTAGAATAAAGGAAATAATAAGAAACAGAGAGAAATAGTGAAATTAAAACCAAAGGAAAACAAAAAAGATCAATAGAAGGAAAAGTGGTTTTTTAAAGATAAACAAAATCGACACACCTTTTGCCAGATAAAAACAAACAACCAAGCGAAACAAAGAGAAAACCCAAATTAATAAAGAGATGAAAAAGGAGACATCACAGCTAATATTTCAGAAATCCAAAGGAATTATTGGAGACTACTACAAGCAATTGTATGGTAATAAATTGGACAATCTAGAAGAAATGGATAAATTCTTAGGCACATATGACCTGTTAGGAGGACATCTAGACCTGAATGGACTAATCATAAATAAGGAGACAGAAACAGGAATAAAGTCTCCCATCAAACCAAAGCCCAAGACTCGAAAATTTCACTTCTTCATGGTATCAACCATTCAAAGAAGAACTGATACCAAGTTTACTTCAATTATTCCAAAAAAATCAAGGAGGAGGCAATAACTCCAAACATATTTCATGAAGCCTGTATCATTCTGATACCAAAACCAGACAAAGACAGACACACACAAAAATAAAATTATAGGCCAGTGTCTGGAATGAACATAGATGCAAAAATTCCTCAACAAAATAGTAGCAAAACAAGTTCAATAGCACATTGAAAAGATCATTCATCATGTTCAAGAGGGATGACTCTAAACTGCAGTAAGTTAGGGTGCACTTTAGAGTAACTAAAAGGCTGGAATTGGAACGCTCCTAGCACACAGAAATGGTAAACACCCAAAGTGATGACTAACGCCCCAACACCCTACTTTGACTAGTTCACATGTACGCCTGTAACAGAGTATCACATCCCTTAAAATACATACAACTATTATTTGCTCATTATAATTTTTAAAAAATGAACATATTCTTATGACATATTTTATTTTTGTTGCCATTGGTATTTACCAAACCGGTACATAAATGCTTAGAGGAGCTTTATTTAAAATTAACAATATATGGAAACACCCAAGATATTCCTTAATAGATGAACGATTAAATAAACTCTGGAACATACGTAAATGAGTATTATTCAGCACTAAAAAGAGAAGAAGTATTGAGCCTGGGAGGATGCCTCAGCAGGCACACAGACTTGGTTGGGGACGCATCACCGTGAGCCTATTACACTTGATTTCACTGTGCTTTGCTTCATTGTCTCCACAGATACTTTTACAGATGAGTGGCTTATGGCAACTCGGCTTCACAACAGTGGATGGGCACCGTTCTTCCAATAGCGTGTGCTCACTTTAGATCCCTGTCACATTTGATAGAGCTCATGATAGTTCAAACTTTTTCATTATTATTTTGTCTGTTGGGGTCATCTCTGATCAGCAACTCTGATTGTGGCTCTCCCATCAACATCTTTCATGTTATCACTATTATTTGTTTTGGACCACCAAGAAGTGCCCCCAGGTAAGATGGTCAGCTGAATCCATCAGTGGAGCGTGTGTCTCATTGTGTCACTGAGTGGCCGTCCCCATCTCTTTCCCTCTCCTTAGGCCTCTCTATTTCCTCAGCCTCAACAGTATTGAAATTAAGCTAATCAATAACCCTGCAATTGCCTCAAAGTGTTCAAGTGAAAGGAAGCCTTGCATATTTCTTACTTTAAACAGATAACTAGAAATGGTTAAGCTTAAAGAAGGCACGCTGAGAGCAGAGACAGGGTGGGCCCGTGTCTCAACTAGTTGTGAAAGAGCCTCAGTCTGTCACCCAGGATAGAGTGCTGTCATTATTTAAGATTCATCAAGGGTACAAAGAATTAGGTTACACAGTTTGCATTTGTTAGGTAAAGTCCATCTAATAGTTGTGTTCCACCCCCCAAGAGGTATACACCATTTCTATCCCCCTCTCTCCTTCCCTGTCCTCACTCCCTCATTCCACTACCCCCTACCTTGAAGTGATTTGAATTGTTCACTTATGTGGTGTATATTAGATAGTTTACTAGCTTCATACTAGAATTGAGTACATTGGATGCCTACTTCTCCATTCTTATGATACTTTACTAAGAAGAATGTGTTCCAACTCTATCCAGGTTAATACAAAAAATGTAAAGTCTCCATCTTTTTAATGGCTGCATAGTATTCCATGGTGTTCATATCCCACAGCTTGTTAATGTATTCTTCGATTGGTGGGCAATTGGGCTGTTTCCACATTTTGGTGATTTTAAATTGATCTTTGATAAACCAAACAAAAGCATACAGTGGGGAAAAGAATCCCTTTTTAACAAATAGTGCTGGGAGAACTGGATAATCACACATAAAATACTGAGACTGGACCCACACCTTTCACCACTTACAAAAATTGACTCAAGATGGATAAAAGATTTAAATACAAGACATGAAATAATAAAAATCTTAGAAGAAAGTGTGGAAAAAACCTTATGATGTTGGACTGGAGAAAGATATTATGAAAAAGATTTTTTTTTAATTTACATTCTTCTTGCTACTTTTGTTTCCTCAGTTTCCATGACACCTGTATGTAGATTTCACATGCTACAAGTAGAAAATGCCTTTTGATATCTAACTTCTACCCTCTGTTTCAATTCAGTATTTGTACAGTTGAGAATTCAGGCAGCAGCTGTGACCTTTGGTACTTCAGGTACTAAATACGAAGAGAACAGACACAATATTTGGTGGTTGTTGTATTGAGGAATCCATGACATTTTTATCTGTCACAAATATTGTGTTTTAAAATCCCTATGGTAGCACAAGTCTTGTATTCTAATGCATTTGCCTTTTTAATATGTAAGTAATTTAAAATTCAGTTCTGCTTCAAAAAAAAAAAGTATGGAAGCTCATCCACCTCCTTCAATATGCCTCCCAAACACATTTGCTTCACTGAATATGCTAAATCGGACCTTAAATTTGCTTCCTATGTATACGAGAATGAAAACCAGATGTCCATTGATAATGGTATTGCTGATGCTGACACTTTGTTAAATGAAAATTCCTGCAGTGTTGCTGAAGAAGCAGAAAATTTAATGCCTCTTATTTGAATAAGTTTTACCTTTTTGTCTGGAAATTCTGTATAGCTGAGTAGACTCACAGAGATGGAAATATTCCTGGACTTAGAAACATTATAAATAGTTGCCTAACAGGATCAAAAGTTATTATTCTGACACAAGATTATATAAATTCCAATGCTGTAAGTTGACCACAAGGCAAAGACTACAAAAACAAGTTAGCCTGACTTTAGAAAAAGTATTTCTCGGGTCACCTGGTATTTTATTTTTTATCATTAGTTTAAATTTTATTTTAAAAAAAATAGTTAAAGCACACGTTCAAAATGTTCCATAAATGCTGTGAAATGTATAGTGAGCTGGACCACGTTGACCTTTTTAAAATTCTTCATCTCTGGGGGTCAGTCATTTCGATCCTGCAACAGTTTACTATACTTTTTAATAGGAAGAGGAGGGAATGGTCAGCTCTTTCAAAATCTTGCTTAGAATACTGAAAAGGTCAACAAAGTACAGCAGGGGAATGTAAAAATGAGACAATAGAAATCTGATACCTTATATTTATGGTGAAGATTTTTGCAAGAATGGAAAATGTCACAACATGAAGTCAATTTTCAGGGAGAGGCTGGAACACGGAGCAGGACGTAACACTCCGTCATCAGCATACCATCAACTTGTGGTCTCAAATTGTGATTAAGAATCTCCATGGATTGAACAAAAAGACACCTTGTTTTTGTGTTATTTTTTATCAAAGATGTATTCAGTGAGAATGTACAACAGAAAAGACTAAGATTCGGTGCTTTCCAACCCGCATGGATTTTGCCCCCTCTGGGGGTCTCTGGCATCTGGTAATGTCTGGAAATATTTCCAATTGTCATGACTAAGGCCAGGAGATTGCTTCTGATATATAGTGAGTAGAAGCCAGGGGTGCAGCTAAACATTTTATAATACACAAGACAAGCCCCTACCACAAAAAAAATTAATCTTGGCCCGAAATTCCAATGGTGCTTGAGGTAGAATAAAGCAAAGCTTAAGAATAACTTCATCAATTACATTTCTTGTCAACATGAAGAACTCTGGTTACATTAACCTTGTATCAGCAGCATCCTTCATATACGTAATAAGGGTCTTTCTTTGCTGTCAGTCTTCTCATCTAGGCATAGAAGACACACACAAATAGGAAGAAGCATTCAGGTTTACAAACCACAGATAATGAATTTGGTTTGAATGGTTCTTGTAAACTACTGCTTTCCCCCCTAAGTCTGTAAGGTAAAATTTTTAATAATATATGGGACCATAAAAATAAGCCAGGTAAATCACGATTAGTCACAATATAAGCCTTTCAGTGCTACAATAAAGTGCAATTTAACATATAGAATCATAAAGACACAGAAAATGAAATATAATGTAGAAACTGAAGGGAAAAGGTGAAAATTAAACAGGTGGAATTAGCTTACTAAACAAGAGGAAAACAGGGAAAAAACCCCCACCAGTCTGTGACTTTCTTAAGGTTACACATATAACAGTTAGAAGTTAAGTAGCAATCCTTTACTTTCTGTTATAATCAATTGCAATCCTTTTGTTTTTCAGACTCACAAGCCAGTCTTTTCATCATAGCTACATCCAGTGTTGTAGCCAAGGAAATATTCTGTGTTTTATCATGAATAAATGGATCCTTTTGAATTTAACATGCCTTAATTTTCTGTGGATTTTGAAATTCTGTTTTCATTACATTCCTTCTGTATCAGACTCTCAAGCCAGCTCTCAAATTAATGCCTCCTCGAAGGTGGACATTCTATTTGTACATTTATTTTAATTGTTTTGTCTCTGCATTCTGGTTTCTTGGGTTTTGTCCTGAAATGAAAACTATAAATAGTGGTGATGTTTTAAAGGGTATGTTTGGAATATAGCTTTGTATCAAAGAGACACAATCTTCCTATGCATTACTCCAAACCATTTTGAAAATAAATTTAGAGGCTATTAGGGGGAGAGCTTGAAATTGATGAAGGCAGTTGAGGAACTGACAAAAAAAAGTATGTTGGAAGTAAATATGTAATTCTTAGGATGCTGAGAAATTAAACACCAGTAGCCCAAATATTTGAAAGTATAACCATCACTAGAAATGGAAGTCATTCGGTAATGTGTTCAGTTTTGGCGTGACTGTGAGAAAAGGAACGAAATGAGAGGAAAGACAATTTGGATGGAATACCTGAAAATGGATGGATTATGGAATTATCCCTCAAGGGAAGTGGTGGAAGTCACATCACTAGAGTGGTAGAAATCAAGAGCGACAAAACACCACTGAGAGTTATTTATTTGTTGATTCTGCATAGCAATTGTTGAGGTCCCTGAGGGAAGTGTTCTACCAAATAGATGAGATTTCTGAGACTCTCTTCAGTTCTGAGTTTCTGTTTTCTAAAATTTATACACAAATAACAAAAGGAAGGATGTGTTTCACATCCTGTCTCCAAATAGTTATATTTTAAAATAACAGAATGTCATCCTACACATGATGCATTTAGTTTTTCTATAAATTCTATGCTCTTTATTTTGTTCCATTTATTATAGGAAAAATGTAAGTTGGTATCTGCGTTACTATGGTTTGTGTGCTTTTTGAGTGACAGTACACATTAAAGCCACTTAAACATTCTTAGGCTTATTCTCTGCATTCATAATATGATAATCAAAAGTGACATAATTTTTATAAAGATTGTGTGAACCATAAAACAATAAAAACATCATTTGGTAAAGACTAATTATATATTGTAGATAAGACTGTTTTCATCTTCATAGATGAGATTACCATCACATTCTAAATTGATTACACATTTTAAGTTTATTTTATAGTGAAGACAGCATTTGCTAATATAGTGTACTCTTTGACATAGTTATGCTTGTGTTTTGACGATAGTAAGGAAGAGAAGCAATGGCAATACGATCTGAGTGGAGTGCCCACAATTTCAGAGCTTCCTAATCGAGTTGGGTCGCTGTTTATATACAGACATTTAGGTGTATGAATGTGCACATAAGTGTTCACAAATCACTACAGCACACATAACTGGTCAGTTCTCTCAAATTAAACATGTAGAAACCTCATATTTGGATAGAAAGGCCCATACTTGACTTGAAGATTGTTCTAAACATTACCTGCTTACCAATTCTACCTGGTGCAGCATTGAATCTTCCATAGAGATAGGATAAGCTGTTTCTCAAAAAGAATGTCATGGGAAAAAAAAAAAAAAAGCCTAAGTTCATACAGATTATTGAGTGCCTCATAATGCAACTATAAAACTCTACAAACCTATTTGGGGTAATTCTAAAGCGAGAGCCAAGTGCAGACCAACAGGAACTGTGATAACAACATCATTTGGCTAATGTGCTGTTTATGTATACAAAATGCTTTGCAAATGGTAAGGGGAAAATCACCAGCAGAATAGTTTCTAAAAGCATCTTAGTTTTCTAAAGCCATACTTATCTAAAATTGTAACAAAGAACAGCAGGAGGTGTGTGACAATGAAGCCAGAACAAAGTGAACGAAGTTTCAGCCAAATGTCAAAATATAGCGAAGGAATTTCTTAGTCAAGAGGGGAAAAAATGTATTGGGAAATGGGAATACAGTAGTTTTAAAGATTTGGAACTTTAAATTATTCAGAACTGGTACAATCAAAACTAAAGCACGTGTGTGTGTACCATCTGCTTGCCTCCAAAGAGGAGTCTTTGGAGAATTAATTTCAGCTGCCAGAGTTGCAGGAAAGGAAACCAGTCTCTAGTTTATCCAAATCATTACTTGAAAACAGGAACTCAAGAACACAGAAGAGACTGGGGCCGTCTGGCTCTGTCTCCATGGAGAGATTTTCCTTAGAGATTTCAGCAGCTGCAGAAAAATATAGGTTGAGAGAAACATAACTGGAAAAGTCAAATTCAGGCTAAGAGATGTGTTTTGGGGTTCAAAGCATGTATTAAGAGTAGTTACTACCACGTGAGTAGAGATTTAAAGTATCTCATACACACTTTTTTCTTGACTTAAACACACTAATTTTTCTATTAGGTTGTTTCAAAAGTTTTGTTCATTTTAATGTCATGTGTTCTTGTAGCTCCATATCTCAATAAATATTTATTCTACTGTGTCGTGGTCTATACTGATCAGTGGAGAATTTTGTACTCTATACACTGATGCTATTCATTTCTTTCTACTTTTAATTTTTTTTATTCTTTTCAGCCTATTACTATATGATGTCATTAAGCGATTTTCGGCCAATTTTTCTCCACGAATTCAAATTGAACCAAAGCACTGCCAAAACAGCCCAAAAAATTAACCAGGCATTTGGCAATGATAGTGTTAATGA
>CAUYPK010011311.1:0-13108 GCA_963574355.1 Loris lydekkerianus | reverse complement strand
AGAATTTCTCTTATAAATTGAGGTGCGTTGTGGTTGGGTGCATAAATATTAATAATTGAGATCTCATCGTATTGAGTATTACCTTTAGCAAATATGAAGTGTCCATCCTTATCCTTAATTATTTTGGTTGGTTTAAAGCCTATTGCATCTGCAAGCAGGATTGCAACCCCTGCCTTTTTCTGCTTTCCATTTGCCTGGAATATAGATGACCATCCCTTCACCTTGAATCTATATTTGTCTTTTAATGTAAGATGCGATTCTTGGATGCAGCAGGTATCTGGCTTGAGTTTTTGTATCCAGTCAGCCAGCCTGTGCCTCTTTAGAGGACAATTTAAACCATTCACATTAATTGAGAATATTGATAAGCCTCTCTTAAAAAAGGGGGTGGCGCCTGTGGGTCAACAGAGTAGGGCACTGGCCCCATATGCCAGAGGTGGCAGGTTCAAACCCAGCCCCGGCCAAAACTGCAAAAAAAACTCTTAAAACATTGGCTTGGCACCGGTAGCGCAGCAGTTAGGGTGCCAGCCACATACACCAGGGCTGGCGGTTTCGAACCCGGCCTGGGACTGCCAAACAACAATGACAACAACAACAAAAAAATAGCCGGGCATTGTGGTGGGTGCCTATAGTCCCAGCTACATGGGAGGCTGAGGCAAGAGAATTCTTAAGTCCAAGAGTTTGAGGTTGCCGTGAGCTGTGATATCACAGCACTCTACTGAGGGTGACAAAGTGAGACTCTGTCTCAAAAAATAAGCAAAAAAAAAAAAACCATGATGACACAGTAAGGTTGAAATTACGAGGCAAATAACAGACTGAGGTAGTGCTGTTGCCATAAGACTCTAAGGCAAAAACAGTGGAGATATTAAGGAGGAAAAATGAACAAGACTTAGTGATGGAGTACAAGAGGCACTGGAAAGGAGAGAAAGGGAGGTAACAGTCAGGTGACCAGGAAATGATGACACTCCCCTTAAAGGGGTGGGGGGCAGAATAAGAAAACTGGATCTGGCAGAAAGATAAAAGAGATCATGCATGGACGGGCATGTTGAACTTCAGGAGCTCTGGAGATCCCTAGGTGAAGATGTACCATAAATAGTAACAGATACAGCCACTAGGTCAGTGAGTTATTCCCAGTGTTTCCAGAGAAGACTCGTATTTTTTTTTTTGAGATAGGGTCTCACTCTTTTGTCCAGGCTAAAGTCCCATGGCATCATAGCTCACAGCAACCTCAAACTCCTGGGTTAAAGTGATCCTCTTGCCTCAGCCTCCTGAGCAGCTGGGACTACAGGTACCCACCACAACGCCCATCTAATTTGCCTAGTTTTAGTAGAGACAAGGTCTCACTCTTGCTCAAGCTGGTCTCAAAACTCCTGAGCTCAAGGGGTCCTCCTGCCTCAGCCTCCCAGAGTGCTAGGCTTATAGGCATGAGCCACTGCTCCTGGCCTCCAGAGAAGATTCTTTTTTTTTTTTTTTTTTTGTAGACTGAGTCTCACTTTATGGCCCTCGGTAGAGTGCCGTGACATGGCAACTCATAGCATCCTCCAACTCCTGGATTTAGGCGATTCTCTTGCCTCAGCTTCCCGAGTAGCTGGGACTACAGGTGCCTGCTACGACGCCCAGATATTTTTTTGTTCCACTTTGCCAGGGCCAGGTTTGAACCTGCCACCCTTGGTATATGGGGCCAGCGCCCTACTCACTGAGCCACAGGCACCGCCCACCAGAGAAGATTCTTAACAACCCTGAATGTACATAATTTTTTTTCTTTCTAGAAAAAAAATCCAAAAATCAACCAGACCCTAAATCCTGAGACCCAGAAGTAACCTTAGCAGTAAACCTGCATTTCCCATCTATGCCTCCCCATCAAGTTCTATTCCTATTGGCTGGCATGGGAGACATGGCAGATTCAAAGAGCAGCAGTGCTTTGTGCTCCTAGAGCTACTTCAGGGGTGTGTACAGAATGGAAAATCTCTTTGGAAGTAGCAACCCCGTGTCTGTATAACCACAGAAGGGGCAAATTCACCAGCAGCAGAGGTTAAGAACCAGGGGTTCACCAGCCGTATGCTGACCATCCCACTGGCTGAATCCCAAGGCTCAATCCCAGTGACCAGTATCCAGTGCCCAATCCTGACCTCAGGAAACATACAGGAGCATGAAGGATATTGTAATACAAGAAAGAGTAGGACATACGCCACAAGAGAAAAACCAAGAGTCATGGAGTCCAAAGGATCATGGAGTCCAAAGAGAACAGAAAGCTCTCCAACACACCAGAGAAAAACACACTAAAATTCAAGTACAGGAAAGTGGGAAGGGAGCTCAGGGAGCTCCCACCTAATGGAAACAACATAGGGGTATATGGCACATCTCCTGGGTGAAAGACTCAACTATTGCTTGGATGCTACCTAACAAATGCAAACAATGTAATCCAATTATATGTACCCTTATATTAACCTGAAATTTGAAAGAAAAAGAAAAAGAGAGCTCCTCCATGAAGTTTAGGGACAGAATCATGCTGTCATGGAGGAGGCAATGCTGGAAATATTCTTTCTTCACGTCCCCTTCTTACACAATTCTGGAAGTACCACAATTCCTACAGCTGTATGCCCAGTGGCTCAGGACATCAATACTCTTACCACTCTTCACAGTGGAAGCTAGTCATTTATAATAATGACACCTAATATTTATTGAGTTTTTACAAAGAGTCAGGCATGTGTGGAATGTTTTCTGTCCTGCAAGTGTTGCTGTGGTTTAAATGTTGTGCCCCTCTAAAATTCATGTTGAAACTTAATCCCCAATGCAATAGTATTAGGAGATGTGGCCTTTGAGAGGTGATTAGGTCACAAAGACCCCACCATCATGAACAGATTAGTGCTCTTATAAAAGAGTTCCAAGGAACTAGCTAACCCCTTTCACTCTTCTGTCATGTAAAAAGGCAGTGGTTCACCCCTCCAGAGGACACAGCAATAAGTTGTCATGTTGGAAGCAGAGAGTAGCCTTCACCAGACACCAATCCTGCAACCACCTTGATCTTGAACTTCTCAGCCTCCAGAACCGTGAAATAAATTTCTTTTGTTTATAAATTACTCAGCCACAGAGTATTTTATTATCACAGTACAAATAGCAAAGAAAACATTCCCAAGACCACTGAAGTAGGGTCACAGAGCTTGAATTTGGACACTCTTTAGCACTTTGTCATACCACTTCGTGTATGCACATCTTCTATGTGCCCTCCTAGACCACTAGCTCTGTAATACATTGTCTTAGCCTCTGTGCCCAGCTCCAGAGTTAACTGTGGACAGATGAAGAGACATGTGGCAGGATGACCGGGGTAGGGTGGATATAAGTCAGAGTTCCTAGGCTTGTTCAAGCTTGGGGTCCTCCATGTGTAGGCTGAGTGACTTGCCCAGTCACTGAATCTCTCCGATTATAAAGCTAACACTACCAGGCACAGTGCTAGAGGCTATGCAATCTACTCCTTACAACAATCCACTAGCCTCATTTCCACAAGAGGAAACTGAAGTTCAGGGGAGTTATAATCTGCCAAAGGCCCTTGGCTAATGAGTGACAGAACCAGGATTCAAACCCTGACCCACCCCAAGGACCACACTTGGAGCTACTGTGCACCCAGCCTTGCATGTCTCCTGACCTAGTAATTAGCAGGGAGGGGAGGCAGTGAACCCTGCTTTTGGACTTGGGAAGATCAAACAGAATAATAATAAACATGTCATCAGTGTGTAGACGGGAAACTGTGTCACTGTTTCATTCAGACCAGGGAGAGGAGGCCCAGAGCCTAGGAGGAAGCCAGCGAGCACAGGTCTGCACACATCTAAAGCACAGGGAAGAATCCCTGTAGGGTCTTTTCCTAAATAAAATCATGTTAACAGGTTCTGGGGATTAGGATTTGAATGATCTTCTGAGGGAACACCATCCAACCCACTACAGGCAGCAAAATTAGAACAGTGGGGAAACATGCTCCAGAGAACAGGAGGAACAACCTGTGTGTGGCAGAGGATGGGGGGGCAGGGTGTGTGTGTGTGCACACCGTTAAAGCTGTCAGTAAGGCTCCTGAGAACTCAGAGAACAAGGGATTATGAACAGAAAGAGATGTACCGAGAGCAGAGACAAAGGTGAGCTCTGGCTTGAAGGCTGTGCACTCCAGCAGGCAGGTTAGTAGAAAAAGATTGGGGGCAAGAAGTTTAGTATTTGGTAACTAAAAGAGGAGATGTCCACAGCTACAGAAAGGACAAGCATGTGCAGGGAGACGGTGAGAGAAGCAGAAAGAAGGCAGAAGTCCAAAGAATACTCACACTCAGGGAGGAAAAGGACCCAAGGAAGCTAAGGCAGTCAGAGAGAACGGGAAATGGAGGCCAAGGGAGAAGAGAGATGTCTAACTTAGAGAGCAGCCTCCAGTCTCTTTCTTCTGCACCTTTTCAGATACAACAAAGTACTAGGCATAGAGTAGGTACTTGGTAACCGCGGAAGCAATAATAAAACAATGAATAATTATGTGAAAGTGATCAAACAAACCAGAGATTTCTCAGAAGCAAAGAAGTTAACAGCATCCGCAACCCTTGAGATCCTTGCAAAGTTACAAGAGGCGGCATCTTTCAATAGGGTTGGGGGGGGGGGGCGGGGAGTAAGAGAAGGTTTAGAGCAAAGCCCCAGGGAAATGTGATAGGAAAACCATGAGAGAGGAACACAGAATGACCAGCCAGCTGTTGTTGGAGAAGACAAACTCCAGGGCCTTAACTCACCCCATCCCAGAGCATACATGAGCTCTGTGCTGCACACAAGAGCTGCCTCACCATCCAGCTTTCCTTTAATTCCCAACTGTACAACTCCACATATTTATTTGAAAAACAGATGGCACAACTCATCTTCACAGAGAAGAACTGCTGTGAGCTCCACAAGGGAGAGGCCACTGCTGTGACCTGGGGAGACCTGCCCTGCATCCCTGGCAAGCAATGTGGGTGGCTCTCTGTCTTGGGCTAGTAGCAGGCTTTTCCAGACAGGAAGTGTGTGGAGAGGACTGTGGTCTGTGGGTGACTCAGGCAGCGTTTTCCAGCCACGTGGGTGCCCACCAGCTTCAGAGATAGCAGGCTGGGCCAGTTGCATCAGACTTCCTGGAAGCATTTCTTCATGTCTATTTTTGTAGACACACGACTTCCAGTGTGACATCTCCCCTGATGATTTCAAAAGGCATTTCAAGTCATCAGACAGAACCAACATCTTCTTACACAAACGTTACCAACCCAACTCTACTCATTCCCCCAACAACTGGAGCAGTGGTGAGAGAACACAAAGCAGCCTTTCTAAGGGCAACAGGAAACGATATACTATGGGGCCACAGTGAGGACCCAGGAACCTCAAGCACCCAGACACCACCCTCTTACCCAGTAGCCAGGCCTTCTATGGCCCATAGATGGGGGCATAAGCATCAATTCCTAAACTAACAGTAACAGGTCAGAGAGTGTTACAATTCTAAAGGCCACATGATTGGGCAGTGCCTGTGGCTCAGTGAGTAGGGTGCCGGCCTCACATACCAAGGGTGGCAGGTAAACTGCAACAAAAAAATTAGCCCGGTGTTGTGGCAGGCACCTGTAGTCCCAGCTACTCGGGAGGCTGAGGCAAGAGACTTGCCTAAGCCCACGAGCTAGGGGTTGCTGTGAGCTGTGATGTCATAGCATTCTACTAAGGGAGACAAAGCAAGACTGTCTCAAAACAACAACAACAACAACAACAAAAAAAAAATGACTTCCTGTATAAATTAACAGAGATTAAAAGAAGCAGGAAGTGGGTACTTTTCTATTGTAGTAAAAGTGTAAAGTAGTATAACTTTCTGAAATTTGGCAATATGGCAAAACGTATTAATAGTCTTACATTTTTGGCTCGGTACCTGTAGCTCAAGCAGCTAAGGCGCCAGCAATATACACCAGAGCTGGCAGGGTCGAATCTAGCCCGGGCCTGCCACTCAATGACACCGATAGCCAAAAAATAGCCAGGCGTTGTGGTGGGCACCTGTAGTCCCAGCTACTTGGGAGGCGGAGGCAAGAGAATCGCTTAAGCCCAGGAGTTGGAGGTTGCTGTGAGCTGTGATGCCATGGCACTCTACCTAGGGTGAAAGCTTGATGTTCTTTCAAAAAAAAAAAAAAAAAAAAAAAAAAAATTTCTTATATTTTGATTCATTGAAAATTAAACCTCCCCCAACACACACAAACACTTTATTTACTTATTTATTTTTTGGGAACAGAGTCCGTTGCCCTGGATAGAGTGCCATGGCATCATAGCTCACAGCAATCTCCAACTCTTGGGCTCAAGCAATCCTCTTGCCTCAGTTTTTCTATTTTTAGCAGAGACAGGGTCTTGCTTTTTTGTTCAGGCTGGTCTCAAACTCGTGAGCTCAAGCAATCCACCCGGGAGCAGTAAGTCTCCCAAAGTGCTCGGATTACAGGTGTGAGCCACGGCACCTGGCCCAAACACTTTATTTATTTTTATTTTTTTGAGGCAGAGTGTCACTCTGTGGCCCTGGGTAGAGTGCCATGACCTTATAGCTTATGGCAACCTCAAACTCTTGGGCTTAAGAGATCCTCCTACCTTACCTCCTGAGTAGCTGGGTAACTACAAGTGCCCGCCACAATGCCTGGCTATTTTTTCTATTTTTAGTAGAGATGGGGTCTCGTTCTTGCTAAGGCTGGTCTCTAACTCTTGAGGTAAAGCAATCTACCCACCTTTGCCTCCCAGAGTGCTAGGATTACAGGAGTGAGCCACCATGCCCGGCTACACACAAACACCTAAAAAAATTGAACACCTACCAAGTGCCAGGAACTATGCCAGGCAGGGGAAAAGACAATGTTAACAAGAGAGGCAGGTCGGCTGCCCTCAAGGAACTTCTGTTCTAGTCAAGGATCAGATAATTAACCAATAAATCAATAGAGAAAAATGATTTCTGAACACAGGGAACATCAAATATGACAACAAAAGATAAGAAATAACCTAAACATTTATCAGAAAAACTGGTTAAATAAGATCAGGTACTCTCCTAAGACTGAATACTGCTCTGCTATTAAAAACAAATTCTTTTTTGTTTGTTTGTGAGACAGGGTCTTGTTCTGTGGCTCAGGATGAAGTACAATGGCATGGTCACAAGTCAGTGCAGCCTCCAACTCCTGGGTTTAAGCCATCCTCCTGCCTCCCTCCTGAGTAGCTGGGACTACAGGTGTGCACCATCACACCCAGCTGGGGTTTTGTTTGTTTGCCTGTTTTTGTACAGACAGGTTCTCTCTATGTCACCTAGGCTGAAAAGTGCATTCTTGAAAACTATTTCAAATTGTTTGTGACACAAATGTTTAAAGCGGGTTTCAAAACAGTACTACAATAATATTCAGTGAAAGAAGCCATTCAAAAAATACCATGTATTATATGACCCCATTTTTACAAAATGTCTAGAATAGGCAAATCTGTGGGGATAGAAAGTAGATTAGAGGCTGCCTGGGGCGGGGTCAGGTAGGATACTGAATGGGAGTGAATGCTAATGGACTGCAAGATTTCTTTTTGAGACTAAGAAAATGTTCTAAAGCTAGGTCCTTGTGATGATTGCACAACTCCATAAATACTAAAAACCAACAAATTGTACACTGTAAACAGATGAACTTTACGATTATATCTCAACAAAGCTATTAAAAACCAGATTCACAATATGACTTCAATATGGTTTTCAAAAAGAGGGTATATGAAGGTGTACCTACTGAGGGACGGCATAAAGAATAGTCATCTAAATATTAACTGTGGTAATTCTCTGAGAGGCAGCTTCTTGGTGATTTTTACATTCTTCTTTATATTTCTCTATATTTTCCAAGTATTCTAAAAGGTATGTTAGTTTTCAACTAACAAAAGAAATTATTCAAGCTTTTAAAATCTACCCCTACAAATGTAACTTAAGCATGTACAAGGTGCAAGACAAGAAAGGTCCAACTTACTGTGCTAATTTGGATATCCCTAGGGTTGTCATATTCTTCACACCAAAGACACCAACCAGACAGCTTAGCAAAGGAATTTCATATTCCAGATAAATCAGACCAAATAAGTCTTGGTTAGGGAGGGAGGACCTGGCTCTTCTCTGCATACACTTTAAAAGAAAATCTACAGCCACCATGAAGCTCAGATACTACCAAAAAATGAATAGAATATCAAAGGTCTGAGCAGCTTCAGAACAAAACTTTCTGGACACTTTCAGTAGTCACTTATTGGTTGTGAAGTGTGAGGCCCTCTAGACAAATCATTCTGTCCCATGTAGCCTCCTCTGGTCAGTGACTTTAAAAGCATCTTTCCAAAATGACTGGGCTGAGGAAGGGTGCCATCAGTGGTTCCCTAACCAGGCTGTATCTCCAAATCAGTGGGGAGCTTTAAAATGCAGAGTCTGGCCAGGATTAATGGCTCATATATATAAATCCAGCACTCTGGGAGGGTGAATGGGAGGATAGCTTGAGCCCAAGAGTTTAAGGTTACAATGAGCTATGATTGAACTATTGGACTTGAGCCAGTGCAACAGAGTGAGATCCCAACTCTTTTAAAAAAACAAAAGCAGGCCAGGCGCGGTGGCTCATGCCTGTAAACCTAGCACTTTGGGAGGCCAAGGCGGTAGAATTGCCTAAGCTCACAAATTCTAGATCAGCTTAAGCCAGAGCGAGACCTCGTCTCGAAAAATAGCCAGGTGTTGTGGTGGTGCCTGTAGTCCCAGCTACTTGGGAGGCTGAGGCAAGAGAATCACTTGAGCCCAAGAGTTTGAGGTTGCTATGAGCTGTGACACCATGGCACTCTATCCAGGATGACAAAGTGAGTCTCAAAAACACACACAAAAACAAAAGCAGATTCCTGAACTCCATCCTTGGAAATTCTAATTCAACAGAGCTAAGGTAATGCCTAAGAATCTACGTTTTCCCCAAAATTCCCTGGCAAATATGCTAGCAGAGCTGAGAATCACTGGACTGGACACTATCTGGGTAACTTGAAACAGGACAGCCTGCACATCTGGCTGCAATGCATTGTAGCAAGTATCCTACCCAACTCACACTATGGATCAGGCCATTAAGCTCAAAAAGGGAAACTCCACAGGGAAATTCCATGCATTAGGTCTAGCAATCAGTCCTGAAGCTGGAGAAGCAGCTAGTAATCTCTAGGGCAAACTCTATTTTTGGAAGCTTTCCTCAAGCCCAGTGATCTTGAATGCTAATCTACGAAAAGCAAGTGATTAGTGCAACTTCCACTTTGGGAAGCAAAAAGAAAAATCAGCTCTCTCCAATAACACAAAAGAGTCAGCAAGTTTTTAACTCCTAAGGAGTCAGAAGCAGAAAGGAATGCAGTGTGGTGTGACAGAAAGGACCCGCATCTGAGTCACACAGATCTGGGTTCAAATGTGACTCTCCATAATTGGCTGTCTGTGGATTAAAGATGACTACAAACCCACTGCCACTCTTCTCATGAAGAGGTAGACTCTAGCTCTTATCCTGGAATCCCAGCTGGCTCAGTGATGGCTTTAACCAATAGAAGGTAGCTGAGGTGATGCTCTGGAACCTGAGCTTCCATCCTCTTGGCCCCCAGATATAATACTGTAAGAAGTCCAGGATAGAAGGATTATAGGCCATGCAAAGGCCACATTGGACATTATGGTCCAGCTAAATACTGCCAAATAGGCACAGTCAGCCTAAGTCATGTGGGTCTAGGCAACTCCTGGAATAAGGAGAAAGGATAAATGATGGTTGTTTTAAGCTACTGAGCTCTGCAGTGATTTCTTCTACAGCAGTAGATAAGTGAAACATTGTTTCTCTTTAGGCAAATCATTTTTCTTGAGCCTTGGTTTCCTCAGCAGTGAAATAGGGAATGATAATAATCTAAACAGGGTTGTTGCTCAAAAGAAGTCAAAGGGCTTTAAAAGTCAAAGCAGAGTCAAGTGCCAGTTACTGCCACTATCTGCGCAGACCTGTGCTGCAAAAATGTAGGACAAGATACTCCATCACACGGTGCACTGGCTGCTGAGGGAATCTGCAAACCCACTGTTCAAACAACAAACCCTGTCGTATCCTTTCTCTAAAAAGCTCCACATTTGTTTAGAGCCCTTTTGGCTGAGGGTACATCCTCATGAACAGAGTACAGGCAGCACTTACACATCCCTGTAACAGGGAAGAACTCTGCCAATAAGTGTCCTATGTTCCAAGATGGCTCATCTCCCCCAACCATACCAACGTCCCCTCTGCCCTTTCCTCTTCTGACAAAGAGCCCTAGCCACTCAGGTTCAAAAAGTCAACCTCTCAAACCCCTGTTTCCTTCAGCATCTAGGGAGAGGTCAAGACCTCATCCCCCCAGTTAGCCCCATCTTTCTACTTCCACTGCCTCCAAAGGCACATGAGTGAAAGCTAGGCAAACCTGAGAGCTGCTCTGCAACTTCCCAGCCCTGAGGGTGGCTCCTCAACTGCAGACTGAGTATACATCAGTGATGCCTTCTTCTTGTGGTTGTTTCAAAGGTGAGAGGAAATGCAGCAGAGCACTACTATGTAGAAGGTGCTCAGCACATAGTGACTGTCACTACAGGCCAGAGACTTCTCACCTGCATCACAACATCATTTCCTGAACTAAGTCTCTACTGTTGCCTCCTATTTTGACACTTCTAGCATTATGCTGGCAGACTGTCCTAGATGACAGCTATTACATTACATTATTCTCCTGCTCAAAAACCTTCCTGGCTCCCACTGTTCTCAGATCAGCCAAACATGTAAAACTGTCTACAATAATGGCTCCATCCTGCTGCTCTGCCCTGCTCTAACCAATTCCGTCTTCAGTGCAACTGCCGTTAGAGTCAGCCTTTTAAAATGGCTGGGATAATCCCTGACCTTGTACAAAGATTTAAGTCTTTACATAAACCCCTCCTAACCCATAGACATTGCAGACAATAAAAATTTTTTTTTATCGTTAAATCATAGCTTTGTACATTAGTGCAATCAAGGGGTACAATGTGCTGGTTTCATATACAATCTGAAATATTCTCATCGAACTTTTCAACGTAGCCTTCGTGGCATTTTCTCAGTTATTGTATGTAGACATTTATATTCTGCCTTTAGTAAGTTTCGCCTGTACACATTCTAAGATGCGCCATAGATGCGGCCCCACCCATTACCCTCCCTCTACCATAACCTCCCCCCTCCCTTCCCCTTCCTTGGCCCTTTCCTCATAGTCTTGTGCTATAGTTGGGTTATAGCCTTCATGTGAAAGCTATAATTTAGCTTCATAGTAGAGCTGAATACATTGAATACTTTTTCTTACATTCCTGAGATACTTTGCTAAGAATATGTTCCAGCTCCAACCATGTAAACATAAAAGAGGTAAAGTCTCCATCTTTCTTTGAGGATGCATAATATTCCATGGTGTACATGTACCACAATTTGCTAGTCCATTCGAGGGTCAATGGGCACTTGGGCTTCTTCCATGACTTAGCAATTATGAATTGGGCTGTGATAAACATTCTGGTACAGATGTCTTTGTTATATTGTGACTTTTGGTCTTCTGGGTATAAACCTAGTAAAGGAATTATAGTATTGAATGGCAGGTCTATTTTTAGGTCTCTAAGTATTCCCCAAACATCCTTCCAGAAGGAACATATTAGTGTGCACTCCCACCAGCAGTGTAGAAGTGTGCCCTTTTCTCCACATTCACGCCAAATCTCTAGTTTTGGGATTTTGTTATGTGGGCTACTCTTAGTGGGGTTAGGTAATATCTCAAAGTAGTTTTGATTTGCATTTCTCTGATGATTAAGGATGATGAGCTTTTTTGCATGTGTTTGTAGATGGTGCGTCTGTCTTTTTTTTTTTTCCCTGGGGCCGGGTTTGAACCCACCTCTGGTATATGGGGCTGGTGTCCTACTCCTTTGACCCACAGGTGCCTCCCGCGTCTGTCTTCTTTAGAAAAGTTTCTCTTCAAGTCCCTTGCCCACCCTGAGATGGGACCACGTGTTCTTTACTTGCTAATACGTTTGAGTTCTCTGTGGATTCTGGTTATTAGACCTTTATCATAGGTATAACCTGCAAATATTTTCTCCCATTCTGAGGGCTATCTGCTTGCTTTACTTACTATGTTCTTGGCTGTGCAGAAGCTTTTTAGTTTGATCAGGTCCCAGTAGTATATTTTTGATACTGCTTCAATTGCCTAGGGAGTCCTCCTCATAAAATATTCACCCAGGCCGATTCCTTCAAGAGTTTTCCCTGCACTTTCTTCAAGTATTGTTATAGTTTCATGTCTTAAGTTTAAATCTTTTATCCAATGAGAGTCTATCTTAGTTTATGGTGAAAGGTCTGGGTCTAGTTTCAATCTTCTACAGGTTGCCAGCCAGTTTACCCAGCACTTTGTTAAATAGGGAATCTTTTCCCCACTGAATGTTTTTAATTGGCTTGTAAAAGATCAAATAATGGTAAGTATCTGAATTCATCTCTTGGTTCTCTATTCTGTTCCAGACATCTACTTCTCTGTTTTTGTGCCAATACCATGCCGTTTTGATCACTATCGATTTATAGTACAGTCTCAGGTCTGGTAGTGTGATTCCTCCTGCTGTGTTTTTATTGCTGAGTAATGTTTTGGCCATTCGAGGTTTCTTCTGATTCCATATAAAACCAAGATTTTTTCAAGATCTTTAAAAAATGACAATGGAGCTTTAATAGGAATTGCATTAAAATTATATATTTCTTTGTGTCGTAAAGACATTTTAACAATGTTGATTCTTCCCAGCCATGAGCATGGTATGTTTTTCCATTTGTTGACATCTTTAGCTATTTCTTTTCTTAAAGTTTCATAGTTCTCTTTGTAGAGATCTTTCACCTCTTTTGTTAGGTATACTCCCAAATATTTCATCTTCTTTGGCACTACTGTGAAAGGAATAGAGTCCTTGACTGTTTTTTTGGCTTGGTTATTGTTGGTATATATAAAGGCTATAGATTTATGGGTGTTGATTTTGTAGCCTGAGACATTGCTGTATTCCTTGATCACTTCTAAAAGTTTTGTAGTAGAATCGCTAATGTTTTCCATATATACGATCATATCATCTGCAAAGAGTGAAAGTTTGATCTCTTCTGAC
>CAUYPK010011309.1:0-12048 GCA_963574355.1 Loris lydekkerianus | reverse complement strand
CCCAGGAATGGAAGAAAAAGTATCCAATGTACTCAGCCCTACTATGAAGCTAAACTATAGCTTTCACATGAAGGGTATAACTCAACTATACCACAAGACTATGAGGAAAGGACCAAGGAAGGGGAAGGGAGGGGGGAGGTTCAGGTGGAAGGAGGGTAATAGGTGGGGCCACATCTATGGTTCATATTTTTATCTATAATAATTTTAAAAAAGGGTGCTGTGTAAGTTTAGTAAAACGATGGATTCATGGCAGTGAAGAGGGCTCTACCACTTGTTTTTCTCACGCTCTGCAGAGTAAGCACCTTCTACCTAGTGTACTCCATGGGACTAGGGGGAGGGTAGAGGGCATAAGAGGGCAGGGGAAGGCAGCGAAAGCCTGAGAACAACAACTCTGAGCGGACCCTTGCCTTAGCCTAAGGAGCCATGTGAACAGCCTTGGCAGTTACTGCTCCCATTTCACAGATGAAAAAACTTAAATGAGGTCACAGGCCTAAAGGGGCAGCCACAATCGGAAAACCCCACAGAGGACATTGTATTGAAATCCTCTGGGTTCTGAACCTCCCAGCAGCACATGGACCGCCCTGTCCGGCAACCCGGGATCATCTTCTCTGGTACTTCCGTTGCCAACCCCAGGACCCTCAAGTCCTGGTCTTTCACAGGTACCCACCCCTTGCATGTTCCTGCCCACTGCACTTCCTACCTTCTGCATGATGCCTCAGTCCTTGCACCATGCCCAGGCCCGGCTAGTGCCCTGAAGCCTCAGGTTCCAAACTCTGGCAGGTCCCTGCCACAGATGTCCTTGTACACACAGACACCCAAACACTCTCTCTCTCTCTCTCTCATACACACACACACACCCAAACATTCTCTCTCTCTCTCTCTCTCTCTCTGCACATCTTACCCTGCCCCCATTCCTAATCCACTTCCATGCCAGAGAAACCTCCACAATCCCCTCAGGTCTAGGGCTCCTTCAGGTCTGTGCACCCCCATCACACCCCATAACACTCCGGGCCTTCATGAATGTTCAGGAAGGGCACTGGGGAGGAGTGACAACCTCCATGGACACCCGGTCCCGCAGGCATCACACAGTCCTGGGCCACCCCACCACTGCTGATGCTCCAGCAACACCTAAGCTCCCCCCCCCCCCCGAGTGTGGAGGTTGGAAGTTATGCTTAGGCAGCAGGTTACCTGGGCCCTGTTCTCCATGGGGGACTTAACTCCTAGACAGCCCATGAACCATGGTCCTGGGGTAGAGAACCATGTCTGAGAGAACAAGGGGATCACTCTGGCACTAACTGGCTGGAACTGAGGGGCTAGGGAGAGAAGGCCCTTAGTGGTTGGGTGGTGAGGTGAGTGACAGACCCTGGTAGGTGCGGGGGAGCTGGCAAGAATGAGAACACACATCAGTTGTTTTTGTTTGTTTGTTTGTTTTATATTAAATCATAGCTGTGTACATTGATGTGATCATGGGGCATCATACACTAGCTTCATACACCTTTTGACCCATTTTCATCACACTGGTTAACATAGCATTCCTGGCATTTTTTTTAGTTATTGTGCTAAGACATTTACATTCTACATTTACTAAGTTTCACATATAGCCTTGTAATATGCACCGCAGGTGTCATCCCACCTATCCCCCTCCCTCTCCTCCTTTCCTCCTTCCCCATTTCTTAGGTTGTAACTGGGTCATAGCTTTCATGTTAAAGCCCTAAATTAGTTTCATGGTAGGGCTGAATACATTGTGTACTTTTTCTTCCATTTTTTTTTTTAATTAAATCATACCTGCATACATTAATATGATCATGGGACATCATACACTAGCTTCATAGACCATTTGGCACATTTTCATCCCATTAGTCAACATAGCCTTCCTGGCATTTTCCTAGTTATTGTAGCATGACATTTACATTTCACATTTGCTGGGTTTCACCCTTGCCCTTGTAAGATGCCCCGTAGGTGTGATTCCACGAATACCCCTTTCCCCACCCCTCTACCCCTCCCTCTTCTCCTTTTCCCCCTTTCCCCTAGTCTTAGGTTGTAACTGAGTTATAGCTTTCATGTGAAATCCCTAAATTAGTTTCATAGTAAGGCTGAGTACATTGGGTACTTTTTCTTCCATTCTTGAGATACTTTACTAAGAAGGATATGTTCCAACTCCATCCATGTAAACATAAAAGAGGTAAAGTCTCCATCTTTCTTTAAGGCTGCATAATATTCCATGGTGTACATATACCACAATTTAGAAAAAGCCCAAGTGCCCATCGATTCACGAATGGATTAATAAATTGTAGTATATGCAGCCTAGTTTCTAACAGGCCACGGCCTGTAACTGTCTGCAGCCCAGGTGTTGGGGGTTGAAAGGTGAGAGGATATATTGAGTTTAACATTTCTCTCTTCCAGCCTCACCTGTATTTGAGGGAAATGATAGAATGTGTTATGTCAGGAGGTAATCAGCTCTCTGTAGTTGGAGATATGGAAAAAGATATAGAAAATAAAGGGGTAAGGTTATAATAGATTCAAATGAGTAAGGAGTAAGCAAGGATGCAGTCACTGCTGTTACGTTTCAGAAACTAGGCTAAATGCCAGTTTTGACCAAATGATAATTTTGACCAAAACAAAGTCTTCATTTTATAAGCTTACATTTTGTTGGGGGGAAACTGCCTTCAATGTCCTTTTCTAACCAGAGATTCTTAGATTCATCAATTCCACGTAATATTTGCTAGTAATTTTAACAAACATGATGCAAGAATTTTGGTGTGAATATGTAGGGTGATGTGGATCAGAGCCCTAGAAGATGTGATCATCAAAGGAGAAGCAAGTGAGGACTCTGGACCTCACCTTGACAAGTAGTGGGAGTTGTTCTAGGTCTTGAAAGTGGAGTCATGAGGAGAGAGGCTGGTTCAAGGTCTATATTTTCCAACATAAAAATGGTCCTGGGTGTAGTTTGTGGCAGAGAGGAGATGGAGAGAAAGCAACATGTACAGGGAACAGATGTTTTATGTATTCTAAAATCACTAGAGCCAAAAGGCATTGTACAGACAACTTCTCTAATATTCTTGTTTTAGAGTAACTTAGACCGCTTCCATGTGATCTTTCATACTTTAGTAGCTTTTGTTCCATGTACCAAGGAAGCAATGAGTATTTTTGCTAACTGCTAGGTAAATCCATTCCAATGATACATTTCAGCACTGGAGGATGACCACTAATTGGCCTGTGGACCAGTGGGTTCAGATAGACCTGATTCAGGATGCCATTCAATTCTTGACTGAAATGTGCCACTTTATTAAAAGGGGAAGTGATGGTGCTCTGGATCCCTGGGTTTCTGTGTCAGCTCAAATGATTCAGGATGCCATTCAATTCTTGACTGAAATGTGCCACTTTATTAAAAGGGGAAGTGATGGTGTTCTGGATCCCTGGGTTTCTGTGTCAGCTCAAATGGTAAACAAAACATCTAATTCTCATTAGAGCCGGGCATGGTGGCTTACGCTTGTAATCCTAACACTGTGGGAGGCCAAGGCTGGTAGATTGCTTGAGCTTAGGAGTTGGAGACCATGGTAAGCAATAGCAAAACCTAATCTCTAAAAATAGCCAGGCATTGTGGCAGATGCCTGTAATCACAGCCACTTGGGATGCCGAGGCAAGAATTTTTAGCTCAAGAGTTTCAGGTTGCTGTGAGCTTTGATGCTGCGGCACTCTATCCAGGGTGACAAAGTAAGGCTCTGTCTCAAAAAAATAAAGAACAAAAGACTGTTATTAGGTGAAAATGTTTTCCTTTATTCAAATACTATAGTCAGCCAAATACTTCTGGTAGGTCCCTTAGAAGAAATTTTGTAGAAATCACTACAATACACATTTATGGTGGTATTTCAACGCCCTTGCTCCAGGGAACTCAGCCTTTCTTCCTTTTTACTTTGAAACAATTTCAAAGTTAGAGAAAAGTCCAAGAACAGTACATGTACACCCTTCTCTCAGAACCCTCATTTGAGTGTTATCAAGAACATCCTGTACAGAAAAGAGATCTGGTCTGGATTCACATGTTGCAATGACTTGTCATGTCTCTAAGGTCTTCTTCAATCTGCAGCATCTCCTCTGTCTTTCCTTAACTTTCATGGCTTTGTTATTTTGTTGACAATTACAGGAGAATCATTTTGTGGCACATCTTTCAATTTGGTTTTGTCTAAGATTTCTCATGAATCACCCTACATTATACATTTTGACCAGAATACCACACAAGTGATGCTGTGTTCTCATTGCAACCTAGATTATATAAATTTGTCCTATCATCTGTGGTATTAACTTAATAACTTGCTAAAAATGTTCACCCTGTTTCCTCACTAGTGTTCCTCTACCCCAACTTTGTCAGTAATAAGAATTTAATGAGGAAATAATTTGAGACTATAATAAATACCATTCCTCATCCCACTTAAACCTACTAGTTCTCATATCCATTGATTTTTATTGCCTGACTTAATTATTGTGCTAATGATGCCAAATATTGAACTCTGGGCATATGAACAATTGTAGTAATTCAGAATAAGGTCATTCTTTTCCTTCCCATGGTTTGCTGAATTTCTTTATTATCAGGGTGCAGTAGCCTGTTTGTTTAGTGACTTTTGCAAGTGACTATTCTGCATACACCATTCCTGCATGTGGTCACTGATGTTGCTTGCATGTCAGCTAATCTTTTGATAGAAAGTCCCTTCAATGCAGGGGGTAAATAAACAAACAAACAGAAAATAATGAAACAAAATAAAAAAAAAATTAGGAAAACTCCTGTTGCAGATGAACATCTTCCCCAGTCTTTTCAGATTAGGTCTTTGCTGTGTTCTCTGTCAACACTTAGTGCCACTTGAACGGAGCATAGGAACGCAGACTGATGTTAAAGCTTATAGTCTTCTCAGGCATTTTCTGAGCATAAATATTTTCCAGCTTTTTGCACTGAGATGTAGGTGGTAGATTGCATGTTGTGACCTGTAATCCTTTGCTCCAGATGAATTATTAGTTTGAATTATTAGTTCACCTTGCAGAAGTTTTGAGCAATGGCTGAGTTCAATGATAGACAAACACAAACTCCAGAAAAAGTTAGATCAGACATTCATGTGAATTTTCAAATAGGGTCTGCACTGCTCTCTCTGAAACAGGGATTTGGGTCCCCTATGAAACAGGGACTTCTGCTGCCACTTCAAATTATGCTGTGATGGGGAAGGTGGGGAAGCAAGGATGAGAAAATATCCACAATGCATTTCTACTATTTTATGTTGCCTTTTTCCTTTTTTTAATTTCAAAATGTTACAGGTGTACAAACATTTTGGTTACATAATTTGCTTTTGTATATGTTAAGTCGAAGTTATTACAGTGTCCTTCATCCAAAATATGTGCATTGCAATTAGATGATCAACTCTCAAGTACATACATACATAAGCAAAACTCAAGGAAATTAAGTAGGTGGGATGGGGGAGGAAGGGTAGGGTAAATTCACACCTAACTGTTGCAATGCCTTTTTCATGATCCAGCTTTCTCTGGGCTGCTGTAAACATTTGACTATTTCCTAGCATTCTAAAGAAGTTAGTTTGGAAAGTTTATGCTTTTTTTTTTCTGCGTGTTTTTTAATGTTTATGTCGGCAAAGGTGAGCTGACCTTACTCCCTGAATAAATCATGTAAGTGACTTTAGGGGATACATTTTTTTCTAAATAGTAGATCTATAGAACTTATTCATCCTGTCTAACTGAAACTTTGTACACTTTGGCCACCATCTCTTCATTCCTTCCCCCTTGTCCCCAGTCTCTGGTAACCACCATTCCAATGTCTGAGTTTGACTTTCTTAGACTGTACATATAGGTGAGGTCATACAGTATTTGTTTTCTGTGCCTGGCTTATTTCACTTAGCACAATGTTCTCCAGGTTCATCCATGTTGTTGCCAACAAGGAATTCCTTCTTCTTAAAGGCTAAGTAGTATTCCATTATGTGTCATATTTTCTTCATCCATTCATACATTGATGAATATGGAGGTTGATTCCTTACCTTGGCTCTTCTGAACAATGCTGCAGTGCATGTGAGAATGCAGATATCTTCTGGATATACTGATTTCATTTCTTCTGTGTATGTACCCAGAGCTGGAATTATTGGATCATATGTTTTATTTTGTTTTTTTCAAGAAACCTCCACACTGTTTTCCATAATGGCTGTACTAATTTATGTTCCCACCAATAAGGTATTCCTGGATTGTGCCTTTAGTAGAAGGGGTGTGACCGCCACTTTGCCTTTTCTCATTCACCTCTGGCTGGAACGCTGATATGGCAAGAAATATCAAGGTGATCAAGACCTTTAGGAGTGGGGGAGGAGCGAGTTGGAAGGCATCCTCATGACTAAAATCTTGGAGCCACCATTTATTAGACCACTTTAGGGCAAATGATATTCTCTCTTTTCACTTTTTGAATAAATTGCAAAATTAAAAGTTTAGCTCATAAACTAAAAAGCCAAAATTAAAAGTTTAGATCATAAACTAAAAAAGACTGTAATAAGAGTACATTTTCCCTTTCCTATTGCATTCATTTTCAAGGTATTTATAATAATTATAGGTTGTTCCCATGAAATTACATGAAAGAAATAAGGTGCAAAGAGTACAAACACTTAGGAGGTACAATTACAAATAGAGCCAATTATAGTGACATAATGAAGATTCTAGAAAATACGAACTACATGGTGGTGGTGGTGGTGGTTATAAGGAGCTGATGGGTGTTTTCCATTTGCCACCAAGGTCTAGTCTCTACTCTTCTCTACCTCCACTAATATCCCATTGTACCTTATCAATGGGCTCCTTTTTCCAGGGGCCTCTTGTTCATTTTAGCCAAAAGAAAACACTGAGAAGAGATTGGTTGGCAGTGTTTGTGGTCCAGGATCCTACCTCTCAGAACCCAGTTGACCTGTTTTGATTACTGTCTGAGCTAGAAAGTTAAACTCAGGCACAGTGGTAATTGAAAGCAAACGTGAGTGGAAACAGAATATAAACCTGGAACAGCACAGGCAGCCTGAATAGAGCGTGAAAGTAACTTCCACAAGTTTCAGTGTAACCAAGAAAAACTGTATTTAAGAACAAAGAGAAAGCTTAGAGCACTTCCAAAGAAAGTTAGAAGTGTTCTTAGGAAGGAGCAGTAATGAAAGAGAGGGGCAAGGCCTGTTCAGGGGTATAAATACCCTCTTGGTTTGAAATTGGTTTTAAGTCATTCATTGGCCTCTCTGTACCTCCAGGCAGTATTGCCCTTTCCTATTGGTCATTATTGTCTGTCTTTCTTTCTTTCTTTCTTTCTTTTCTTTTCTTTTCTTTTTTTTTTTTTTTTTTTTTGAGACAGAGGCTTAAGCTATCCCCCTGGGTACAGTGCCCTGGCATCACATCTCACAGCAACCTCAAATTCCTGGGCTCAAGTGAGTCTCCTTCCTCCACCTCCAATGTAGCTGGGACTACAGGCGCCTGCTACAATGCCCAGCTACTATTTGGTTGCAGCCGTCGTTGTTTGGCGGGCCTGGGCTGGATTCAAACCCACCAACTCAGGTGTATGTGGCTGGTGCCTTAGCCACTTGAGCCACAGGTGCCGAGCCATTATTGTCTCTTTCTATTGGTCATTGGTTATCTAGGTTGCCTTGTACTCACATTCTTATGAACCCTTCCGACTTCCTGGTTCAGCAGGCCAGGCTTTCCTTTCACCACCCTTGAATCCCCTTTCTTAGTGTCCCTTCTCAGGCAGGATGTGAGGCATATGGAGGTTTCTAATGTATCTCTTAGCTGTCTCCTTGCTTTGACAGTGGCAGTGTTATTTTACTGAATGGCATACTCCCTGTCTGCTGGCCCTTTCTTTGAGCTACAGTTATAACTACAGTCACAGTTACAACCCCCTCTGAGTTCTGATAACTCAGAACTGTTTATCCCCCTTGCTTCTTCAGCCCAGATATAGTAAAAACGCTTTCCAATTATTTTTCTTTGGAGAGTGATCCTCTCTTGTAATATTCTTTTCATCTGCCCATCTTTGTAAATAGTGTTTTAATTAAACTCTCTTCAGCAATTTCAGTTTGGGCCACGCATTTCACACTAGGGCCCTTCAGATACACAAAAAGGAAAACACTCAGGAAAAAAAGCAAAGAAATTAACGAGATGTGAACAGGTCCCTAGCATTGAGAAGCATGCATGTAACCCAACTTGCTTCCCAAATTAAGGAAAATGGCAGATTATTGACCATGACAACAAATTACTATGGTTGGGATGAAGAAGAGACTGCGGTGGGTGGGTTCAATAAGGGGGAACAGTCCCAGCTGACAGCATTCAGTTGTCCCACACTCGAGCTTGTTGGCTACCAAAGTAGCCAAGAAGGAGCTTCTTGTCTCCTGTCTTTTCTGCTGAAGTCCCTGTGGCTCCCTCAATATTCCACTCCAGGGGGAGTTACGTGAATGTGAACTAGGAGGAAAAGCACAGCAAGGGCTTTTGAAATAAGTTTTCAGTAAACTCTAACCTCATCTATCCATTCTTCTTGCTGGAAGGGGCAAGTTGACCTGTGGTCAAGCAGCGGGCAAACTGGGCCCTACAACTGACAGCCTCTAGAGGGCGCTCCTTTGCCCTGGAGAGGTACCTGAAGGGAGGGAAGCCTGATGCCCCAGGGAGGCTACCAAAATGCGGAACAGCCCTGCAATTTCCTGTAGGGACCTGCTGGCAAATGACAGCAGTCAGCAGATGTTTCTCAACTTTTGGTCTCACTCTTATCTCAGCCTTTGCTCATCTCCCTGTCCCTGTATATGATTACTGTTTTGGAGCCTTTTGCTGCCAATCGTGTACCAGCAGCAGTGCTAAGCATGTGCCGGTGCTGGAAGGCTTTATAGCTGAAAACAAAGCACACCCTCCTCACTGGTCTATCAAGATACTCTGTGGCCTGTTCCACCCATTATTATTATTATAATTATTATTATCACCAAAGTAATAATGTGTGCATGTTTACAATTTCTTTCCAAAGCATGCAGAAGCATTTAAAATAAAAGAGGAGAGTCTTCCTGAATCCTATTATCTAGAAGCAACAACTTGTTAGAGTTTTTGTTCTTAAATCCTTCATTATTTATGCATATAGCTTTGAACAGTAAATTTTTATTACTATTTTAAAATTTTTATCTGTGCTAACAACTAGGTAAATTGACTCCCTCTTGTGAGATATAAAAAAGTCAGCACAAATGCAGCTGACACTCAGCTCTCTAGGAACAGGCATGTAGTATGTAAGAGATGTATTTAACCAGCTGGGGGTTTGTCCACCATGTTAGCAGAGGAAAGGGTAGCAAGAGGGTGGAGGTTATGTACAGGACAGTGATTGCAACAGTGGGTCTTGGCAGGGATGCAAGTGAGGAAGTGATGGTCAATGAGCCATGTCAGGTCAAGATACTAGAGGTTGGGATGGCATAGGAGAGTCCTTGAAGGTGAGGCAGTAGGAAAAACAAGTTCAAAATCATAGAGAGGGTCAGACAGTGTGATCTTGAAACTGAGTCTTTGGAGGTGATGCCATTGTGGGTGCTGACAAGATCCCAGACTAGATGACAAGGTTAAAGGAAAGAGATGTTTAGAAGATGGAGAAGTTAAGATATTGGATTGATTATCCATATGGTCCTTGGAGTCATTAGAATGAGGACAGGGTGATGCTAGGTAAGTCTATAAACTAGAAAATAATATAGTCAACATTCACATTCACACCATAAAAATTAGTGGTGTTCAGGTGGGAGATGCTGTAGAAAAATGGTTGCTGAGCATTTTCTAAATATCAAACCTAGTCCCATGCACTAGGATTCATGGACACATTCCCTGGTCTTAAAGACCTAACACAGCATGCTGGAGGAGAGCCACAGGAAGACAAATCCTTGAGGTACAAAGTCCTTGGTGCTGTACTAGAGAAATTTCTTGGGCCAACTGAGTCCTGGTAGGCTTCAAGGGCTGAGCTTAAACCTCAAGGAGCTCTGTGATTTCTCATAGGTACCATGGAAAGGAATGTCCCTGCTTTGAAAAATAACCAGTGCCCAGGAGAAAGTTCTCTACAGGTCTCCATATGATGGGTAAAATCTTCATCTAAACTGTACAATTATTGATATCACAGACTTCTGGTGAAGACTTATAGTAACCCTTAGTCTGACCTGGGGACATCACATAAAGTACTTTACTTTGTCCATAGGGTGCAAGCAAATGTCTTTCTGTCTCCTCCCACTGTAGGAAGCCCTCATGTGCTGTCAATTCACACTAAGACATTTAGAAAATGAAGGGTGTTAATGCAAGACACCAAATCAGCAAAGTGCTAGACATGGAAAAGGATTGAACATGCATACCTGAACTTAAGGTGCAGGTTGAATGAGGACTGAAGACCCCATACTTAGAAGGGGAGGGCACCCCCAGAAAAAGGGAAAATTACAAGTAAGCCAAACAAGTTAGAACAAAGAAAAGACAGCTAATTTACCTTTAAGCTAGCCATTTCTAAATTTCTTTTCTTTAAATACATTAATGCATTCATGGGGTACAATGTGCTGATTTTATATACAATTTGGAATTCTTATCTGAACAAGTATCTGGCCTTCCCTGAAACTCTGGCCTATTGGGGATACAAGTTACACAAATACCACTGCTGAGTCTATGAACACTCTGAGCAAACATAATGGCCATAGAAAAGGCTATAGCAAGTCCTAGAAAAGACACATCATCTAGGTCGTTTCTTGCCCAACAAACAGACCAAGCAGATACCGATTGTGGAGATTTGCATTTGGCTGGGGCAGAGAACAAGCAAACAGCTCAAGCCCTGAGATGTGAGCAGGAGGGCTTACATCCCTTATCATAGAGGAAAATCCTCTGTGGTGGTGCGAGAGGAAAATGCCTTTCTCCCACCAATTCCTCAGAGGAGATTAATGCCAATGGTGTTTTACTCCACAGTGAACTAGCGGAGTTTAACACCTCCCTAGGAAACTGTGTGTGTGACTTTAGATAGGAGGCTGACCCCACACAAGACTCAAGTTTCAGATTTCTTAAAACTGCTCAAAACCTTAAAGTTAATAATAATAACAATAGGAGCTGATACGGTCACTCAGAGAAGCTTCTGGTGTCTTTGTTTCCTCCCTCAGCTTACCACCTGGACAAAGAGATTTGAATAAAAACTGAGTGGAACAGACTCAGAGCCATTCACCAGAACCCACAAATGGGCGGTGGTCACCTGAGCTTCCACCTTTAAAAATTCTATTCTGTGTCTCATGTCTCTTTCTTTATCAAAACTTATCACTACATTCTGAAAACAGATAGATTCTTGAGCTCAAAAGGCATCTCATTATCTCACTATTTGCGTGGATTGCCTAGAATAAGCATTAGAATCAGAATGGTCATGTTGTCACCTTGAGAATTCAGGTTCATTTATACAGATCCATAGTTCTTCCCAATCTAGCATGCCTATGCTAGGGTGTTCTGATGCTGTGTTGGGCTTGGCTGGAGGCAAAGGCATTCTCTACTACAACAAAGCACAGTGGGAGTAGGTGGTGGCACAATTCCTGTCTCATAGGTACTAGGGAAAGGAATGTCCCTGACAAGGCAGAGACCAAGGGAACGGCTTGGAAATGAACTCTACTTGAAGACTGATCGCACCAATTGTGCATGGGTGTGATGTCAGACTCTTGACTGAGGATGCAATGAAATTCAGCTCAATAGTCCTGTGGTTTTATTAATTACTGTTGCATGACTGGAGACGCGAATGAACAGCAGCTTTGCCGTGGGTGTAAACTCGCTCCTGTAATTAATAAGTCAAGAAACAGACTACATTTCTGTATGGGATGGGATGGCGTGTAGTGAAATTCTTTATTCAGGCTTTTGATTTTATACTTTTCTAGTCACGTACACAATCTATTATCTGTTAGTTTCATCATTACCTCATTTTACTTATCTAAAATTAACTTGAAAAGAAACATCCTGTTATCATATCAACACAATCACTTTTGCAGTAAACATCTTCTTCTAGACACTGACTAATCTCTGGGCAGGTATCTAAATAAAGAT
>CAUYPK010011308.1:0-20499 GCA_963574355.1 Loris lydekkerianus | reverse complement strand
CAATTATTGTAATTGTTTTGGGTATATATTTTTATTTTTGAAATTTACCAGTGGCTGCTGCATTTTCCACCTCGGCTTATACTCGAGTCACTAAGTTTTTCCAGTTTTTAGGGTGAAATTAAGGGGGTCGGCTTATACTCGGGTCGGCTTATACTCGAGTACATACAGTAGTATCATGGGGGTGGAGAATATAATTAAGTAATTACAGTAACAGTCCTTACTTTTGCAGCTGGTGTCAATAGCTAAGATGTTGATGGAGCCTTTTTCTATCAACCGTTTTCTGTTTCCCTCAACTTCTGTTAGCACCTTCCCTTGATATAGTTCTTCATGGATAAAAGTGACCTCAAACTTCATTTCTGTAGAAAATGTATCCTCAAAGGTCATAGCTTTATTAGGATGCCAAAGGTTTTCATTGACTTACATTACTGGGCAAGGGACTTATAAGAGACACTCTAGTCATTCTCCTGGGTCCCAAACACAGTCTTTCTTGTCCTTATTCTGAAGCAGAAATATAATTGCCCCCTAGAAATTAGTATCTGTTGCCCCAGCTCATAACATGTAGTGACAAGTTTTTCTGTTAGTTGGTCTGTCGGCACGAAAATCCCCAAATGGCTGTGGGGCAGCATCATTTTTCAGTTCAGCAGAAGAAAGACGGTGTTTCCACATGGAAGCATTCCTCCATTGGGCACGAGGACCTGTAACGTCACCAGCCGTGAATGGGCATTGAAGGGGGGGAAAGTGAATTATTAGAGATAAGAGCAAAAGGGGTTACTCCCACCCCTTCCATTGTTTCCTGGACACAGGCATTCTGACTATGGAGATAACACCATGTATGTATGAGCTGTGAGTTTAATGCAAAAATTGCATCCTGCACAATAGCACCCTGATTCTTCAGGATGCTCTACCAGGCACTACCATTCCATTCCATCAGGGGTAGGGTGATACCTAATTTCACAGGGATGAGACCACTGCCCCACTTCCTTTGCCATAAAATGTGTTCCCTGATTAGAAGTGATGTTGCATGCGAGAAGTTGGCAATGAATAAAAGAGGCATTTTATTAGTCGACAAATGATAGTGCTGCCAGAAATAAGGCAGGCAAAAATGATAAATCCCTTGTGAAATATGTATATTCTCTCCACGTATAAGGACAAAGTGATACACTCTGCATAATGGGAGTAATAAAGTATTCTTAATCTTATTTAATGTCCTTAAAATGCCAGCCCATATGTTACCATTTATCTGGAGTCAAGGTAGCCAACTTGACTCCTGATAAATGGTACCAAGAGAGGGCTTGTGTCAGCTCTGCTTTTAGCAAGTTGGGCATTCAGCACAGCAGTAGCTACATCGGCTTAGGTAGGGAAAAGTCTTTGTTATTGAGCATAAGTGCAGGGTCTATGGCCACTTTATACATGGATCCTTTAATTAAGTTTCAGGGTGGCTTAGAAAACAGACTGACAGCAAGAGAATGAGTCACCTTGTCCACCTGATTCCTGAGAGTCTCCCCCAGAGTGCATGCCCTCTGGTATATTTACATAGGACGTGAATATGTTCATATGTTTATACCTCTTTCCTCCAGAACTCTGGCAATAATATTCCAATTTCTTCTTTCCTAGACCTTGAGTAGCAGGTCAACATGTTAGGCCCTGCCCGTGAGTCAGGAAGGATTTTCACCTTAGAGCCTCTCAAGCAGACAAGGAGATGCACTGTTCTGAGTTCTGCCCACTGGGACAATTCCTCCTCGCCACAGCCTGCCCTCCCCAGCACACCTGGTAGCTGCCTATGCCCAGCATCTATGGCAGGTGTACCTATAATTAGGCCCGTGCTTTCCCTCTTCCCTTAACTGGCCACAGGGTCCCAGTCACGGCGGCACAGAAGGGGGTTGGGGGAGAGGCAGGGAGGCAGCAGGGGCAGGTGGAACAGGGGTCTGAGCTGCTCAGAGCCAGGCTCAATATTCAATTTCCGTTTCATAATGGAATGCTGCTGTACATGTCAAATGCTATGGTTCGATGGACTAGATAACACAAGTTTATGACAGGCAGTTGAGGTCACGTCCTTGGTCACCCCCAGTCATTCATTCAGTATCTAGCATAGTCCAGTAGCAAACCAGAAACTGTTTTTTTCAATAGAGAATAGTCATTGGTGAAGAATTAAAAAGTCTTACCCTAAAATCTTCTATTATTCTGCTGTGGTTTCTGTAGTATGTATTATTTAAATTGACTTCATTTATTTATGCTGAACTATTTGAAGTGAATTGATAACATCTATTATTGTACCTACACCTCTAATTCCTTGATGTGCATCTCTAACAATTAAAAATATTTTCCTGCTTAGCCAAAATATCATTGCATTTAACAATATTAAAATTCCTTTATATTACTTAATACTCAGTCCCTATTTAAATTTATTTTATTGTGCCAGAAATGTCCTTTCATTTTGCTTACTATAGTTGAAATTTTCCTCTTGGCTTAACATTTTTAAATAGAAATTTTGAAAAGAAGCGCAAAATCATGCAAATTACACTGTTTCAATTGTATACGCAGGTAGCAAAGAAAAGCAAGTAATTTTAGACAGTGGTTAATTTGGGGAAGATGATATGATTATAATCAGTTAGGTGCAAATAAGGAGGCTTAGGAGGCTGGCAGTGTATTATTTCTCAACTTGGGTGTAGTTTCAAATATTTTCTTTAATTGAATATTTATTAAATTATGCCCATGTGTTTGTGCATTTAAAAACACAGATGTGACATAATATGTGAACAGTATATTAAATACTTTTGCAAAATACAACTGCTATATGATTTTTAAGCATTATTATATAAGATAAGGCTTTCACAATATTCTTTTTTCTTTAATGGAGACAGAGTCTCACTGTGTCACCTTTGGTAGAGTGCTGTGGCATCACAGCTCACAGCAACCTCAAACACATGGGCTCAAGTGATCCTCTTGCTTCAGCCTCCCAAGCAGCTAGGACTACAGGTGCCTATGACAATTGCCCAACTATATTTTTAGAGATGGGGTCTCGCTCTTTCTCAGGCTGGTATCAAACTTGTGAGCTCAAGCAATCCACCCACATTGACCTGCCGGAGTACTAGAATGACAGGCAGCAGCCACCACACTCGGCCCCCACAAATGTGCTTTAGATTTGTAGAGGCAAAATCTAAATAAAGGTGGAGTTCGCAATCTAAATTTTTTACTTAAGTGCAGTCTATCAAAAGGCATTTCTGAGGACCTATTTCTGAGGCTAGCCTTATAATAATGACATCTTATTTTTATAAAAGATAGTTGTCTTATGTTGTAATTTATGACTATCAATTCTAAATCTTGTTCTCTCTGGTATTCTAAGTAGCTCTCATGCATTAGAATATTATTTTCACAGTTTGTTGTAAAAACATTCTAACAAACACCATTTGAAAAACTTACAAGAGGACTCAAGAAGGAAGTTTAACAGTTTTTTCCCGTTATTTCCTAAGAGCAATGCATTTCTTAATGTCTTGGTGAAAGGAACATCCTCTAGGTTCTCCCAGTGAGTCAAGTGGCATAGCAGCTTCCAAACAGATCATTACACTATTTCCACTTCCCCAAATCTTCAGGCTCCCATCTTTACCATAGGCCAGGGAAGTTTCTGTTTTTCCACTAGGCCAGTTCATGGTCATCCTACAGATGATAAACATCACTTCTAAAGCTTAAACCCAGCACTTCGAGTCCCAACTCCTTGGCGGTATACCATAGCCAGGTTTGGCCAACTGAGCTTTACGGTTCATCCCTCAGCTTCCAATAGGCTTAGAATGCATCCCCCTCGCCATGTTCCCAGGCTCCTGTGCATATGATCACTCAGATTTTAATGTGTTTTGCCATGTATAATGCACACTTTTTGCCCAAATTTTTGAGGGAAAAATAAGGATGTGCATTATGGGTGGTGGTACTAGTCGTGTATCTATAGAAATGTTTTTAATTCTTTTATGTATGCTTGTGTGTTAAAAGTGTAACTCTAAAAAGCATTAGTGATATCTGTATGTGAACTATATACTCTGGAATGTGGAAATCAATTTTGTGAAACTTACGACAAACTTGCAATGAAAGCATTTTTGACCCACAAAGAGCGACATGTTTCTCTTCATACACTCTAGGGAGGAGTTAGCCATCTAGCTGATATTTTTATAAGATTAGAAAGTCCCTTAGAGGTACATCTTACAAGGGTACATGTGTAACTTACTAAATGTAGAATATAAATGTCTTAACACAATAACTAAGAAAATGCCAGGAAGGCTTTGTTAACCAGTGTGATGAAAATGTGTCAAATGGTCTATAAAACCAGTGTATGGTGCCCCATGATTGAATTAATGTACACAGCTATGATTTAATAAGAAAGAAAGAAAGAAAGAAAGAAAGAAAGAAAGAAAGAAAGAAAGAAAGAACCTTAGAAAATGTCAAAATGGTTTTTGCACACTGCAAACTTTAAGCTTTAAATATGCTAAAGAGCATGGTAACAGAGCTGCCCAGAGACACTTGGGACCTCCTCCCGTTGTCAGATCATGGAGGAAACAGGAAGTAAACCTTCTTCAGATGCCGAGACAGAGGAAGGTGATGTGAAGGAAGCCTGCAAAGTGGCTGGGGCTAGAGCAGCAGGTGAAGACCTGGATTCTGAAGCAGCATCAAACTGGGATCTCTGTATCGACCAAGATGATCCAAAAGAAGGTAAAAGGATTTCACAAGAAGAAAAACACTGGTTATTTCTCAGGGATATCTGAATAGTGCTTTAACTATGTGAAGAGAGAAGGTTTGTACACGAGGACACAAAATTCGCCCCCACACTTCCAGCAGCCTATGAGAATAAGTTTGGGGATTTTATTCTTATGTCATCAATCTTCAAAAGACTTACAGCTTTTAGCTGTTCCAAATCAACAGTGTGGATGAGGTGCCACTCACACTGGATGTGCCATTTAGTAGAACTGCAGTCAACGCAGCAAAGACCATGGCTGCTAACTAGTGGGCGGGAGAACGTGCATTGTTCCTCCAGCTTGTGTGAGACGGGCAAAGCTGCCGCCTACCATCATCTTTCAAAGAAAAACATTTCTGAAAGAAAAGATTCCAAAAGGAGTTATTATCCACGTGCATGGAAAAGGGTAGAGGAGTGAGGAAGGCAGGCACATCTGGTTTAACAAAGTCTGGTCATGAAGGCCTAGAGGATTACTTAAAAATCCAGCTTTGCTTGTTTTTGATCACTTCAAAACCCAGGTCACACAAAGTGCAAAAGCAATCACAGGTGACTTGAAAAACCACTTGCTGTGATGCGAGCTGGGCTAACCAGCCGACTGTAACTCTGGATGTTTCAGTAAACAAGCCTTTTCAGGGCTCTGGTGAAACAAGAGTGGCTGGTCACAGCTGCAGTCAGTGGGTGATGATTGAACACCTGCAGGAAGAATGAAGAAAGCCTCTCTCCTCCAGGTTTGTGACTGGATCCCAACATCACAGAACAGTGTCAAGAGGGAAGTGGTTGTGACATTGTTTAAACAATGTGGCATCAGAGATGCTATGATGGAATTGAGGATGGTGAAATTTACTGGGATGAGGAAAGTGAATCTTGAGAAGACACCCAAGCTGTAGAAATTGAAGGAAACAATATTCCTGATACTGATGGTGACGAAGAGCTCTTGGCCTTCTATGATGAGTAAATATCATGAATTTGTTACCAGCAAATAAAGTTTCTTGTGCCTTGCACCTGTTCTCATGTTCTATAATGATTTGTTACATAAAATTTCTTTTTCCATAATATATTAAAAAGTAAATGCTAAAATTCCTTTATAATACAAAAATATATACATATAAAAATTTGAATTAAAATATTAAAAGAAAAAATTTTTCCTGAGAATTTGGCAAAAAAAATGAACGCACATTATATACAGAAAAATACAGCATACATTTTTAGACTATGGGCTATCTCCCGATTATAAGCTAAATCTTATGACTGCTCTGGAGGCAATAAGAGGCGAAGAATGGGTCCCACTGGAAAAGCGTTTACAACAAGAACGATTTCCTCAGATAAGGAGATTCTGAGAAGGAATGCTCAGACAGGGAAATGAGGCTCTTTCCATAGGTAAAGAGAAGTGATAAGATATTGAGGACATCTTGAACTTGTTCAGGTCAGCCCAAATGTCTCATTTCTCAACATCCTCCTTCTTCCCCACCCACATTAACCTCAGTAAAAGCAACTTCTTGAGATCTTCCACTGGGAAACTCTGTCAGCCCCTGGACCGGTCCCTAGTCATAACCATCCAAAGCGTGCCTTCGGCGCTTACATGGAGACCTCTGGGTTCTCCATATTTGGTCTTTATTAAGTGTTCATGGCCTTTAATGTCTCCTTTTCCCTGTGTTTGCTCTCTAGGACCACAATAAAAAGCCTAATGATTTCACCATCTTTCTCATGGCTTTGCTGCTATAGTAACTAATTTTCACATCCCACTTAATTCTATCCTCCCTGAGAACCTAAGTAACCATGACCCCACAGTGTGCCAGGGGGTTAACATGTTCCTCCCTACAGACACCAGGGAGAGATGGAACATACGAGAAATTTCATCCAGCAATGCCAGTTTGAGGGCCTGTTTCTTAGAACTATTTAAAGTAAATCCTCTTGTAATTTCCATAAATTTGTGTTTTAAGCCATTCAGTTTGTGATCATTTGTTATAATAGCAACATAGAAAACAAATGTACCAGCTAATAGCTGTTGCTGTGGGAAAGCCACCTTCCTTTCCTTCACTGAGGGCTACAGGACAGAGCCTCTATGTGTAGAGGCCTGACAGTAGAGTTTGCTGGCCTGCCACCGTGCCCTTACCTTGGCAGCACCGTATAAACAGCACAGTGAGACTTCATAACCTTGGTATATCACTGTCTCACAATTCTGTTCGTTTCGGTGTGTGGCAGTATCTCTATGAGCAGCATTCATTATTGTGTGTTGTTGCAAGAATGTCAGAGTTTGAATTAGAGCAATGAACAAACATTTCTGAATTTCTTATTACATTTGGCAAGAGTGGAAATGAAATCAGAGACATATTCGTCCACTTTTATGGGGACACTACCATGAAGAAAGTGACAGTGTACAAACAAATTAAACATTTTCCTGATGGTAGGGAGAAAGCATCACCGATAATGAGAGGTCAGGACAGCCGGTATTGAGCAAAACTAATTAAAACATTAAAACAAATTAAAAATCGGTCAAATCGTGCATCTAAATCATGGGCTATGAGAAGTATAGAAAGCATAGTAAACACTGATAGAGAAACAGTTAGGAAAATCTTAACTGCAAAGCTTGGCATGAGGTGTGCCTCTTGCATCACAACAACGCACCAGCTCACAGGGCACCATCTGTGAGGGAGCCGTTTCAACACCAGTCAAGGAATAACTGCATTGGAACCTCCCTTCACCTGCTCTGGCCTGCAGTGACTTTTTTCTTTACTCAAAGACAAAGGAAATATTGAAAGGAAGACATTTGATTGACATTCAGGACATCAAGGGTAATACAATGACAGCTCTAAAGGTAATTCCAGAAAATAGTTCCAAAATTGCGTTTATGGGAGCACTAGGCAATGGCATCATAATTGTCAGACCTTCATAACAAGGTCAACAACAATTTAATTTTTTTTGGTATATGGCTCTTGGAAAATTCTAAAGAGGAGCTAAGGAACATTTTTCATCATCTAGTTGTTTACACTTTTTATTGAGTGCTCATTACATACCTAACATTCCATATATATTATTTTTTTAATTATACCCCCCAGAAATGTAGTGCTATTATTCTTCATCTTAAAATTACAGAAACGAAGCCTTACAGTGGTTAAGTAACTTACTCAAGATCATGTAGTTATATACACCAAAATGAAAAGTTCAATCCCAGAATCAGAAGAATCGAAATCCCTGCTCATTTCATGATACAATGTGGCATCCGGAAGAGTCTGTTTGTATCACATTAACAACTGATGCAAACAGAGTGAGATTTGGGAGGGGGCTGTCAATGAGTGGTTCCCATTCTTATCCGGACCCTTAATTTCCAATTTATTCATCCCAGCCTGTCCCACTAAAGACAAACCTTTAAGGAACAAGAAGTCATAGTAAGCACAAAATTTAATCTCTCAGTTTTGGCTCTGGATCATATTAAATCAGGTTAGATCTGATACTAGAACTTCCAATCCTATTTTGAGAGTTTTGGAAGGTCAGAGAATAGATGTGATTAGCCCATGAATGGGGACTCAAAATATCACTTTCCATCTATTGACCTTGGAACCAGAAATGTACATTCTCGAAAAACTGGTATAAGTTTTTATCAAAAGTATATGCCCACACATAAGCCCAGATCAACATCAAGCAGGTTTATTAACATTGACATCAACTCTATTTTATTAACATCCAATTACATTGACTCCTCCCCTACCCTGGCCCCTAACCAAAATCTATAGGTTAAAACTTAAAAGAATTAACTAAAACACTGCATACTGCAAGGTCTTGTTATTGAGATTCGGGGAAAGTGGGTTATCTTATTAAACTACATTCATCTCTCAAGAGCATGTCCTATATTTTGCTTGTACAATTGGCCTTACACAGACAACTGAGTTCATAACCATTTTTTATCCCTTTGAAATTATATGACTCTGCTGCTATAAATATGCAGGATTTCATTTCTATCAATAGGAATCTGTAAGTGATTGATTCTGAATGGTCACCTGCACAGAGGGTGAGTGACCCAGCTCGCCCAGGGAGTGGGGCACAAAGATCCTAGTCCATCATCCAGTGTAGCTATTGCTACCTCCTCATGTCATTAACCAGACAGCAGGATCCAAACTACTAGCCTTATGCTGCTGAAGTGACATCAAACAGGAAAGCTGATTAAGCTGCAATGACCCTCAGTTGGACCAAGACGCTGTACATCAGGACCCTGACAGAGACTCAGTGTCCCTTTGTCTCTAAGAACATTTTTTCAGTAGCAAAAAAAGCAAGAGTGACACTTGGTGGCCATTACAAGGCATCACAAAACACTCAACCATGGGGAATGCTCTCCTGACCAGCCTCACTCTGGGAGAGAGAGAGATCTACCAGCATCAGAGAACTGTGTCGTTCACACAGAAGTGAGACTTGTGTCTGCAAGACTAATAATACTTTTGCTCCACTTGGTGGCTAAATATCAGAAGTAACACCTATAGCAGAGATTTTAAATGCACAAAAGTTAGTATATCCCATAATGGACATTTCAGATAAGATGAGGCATAATCACTAGAGCGCTCAATCAGACAGCTGTTACGAGCCCAGGCAAAACCTTCTGTCTGAATAACAATTTTACATGAAGCCATTATCCATCTCTGCACAGAATTTGATCACCTTTCCCCTACATCCTTAACCTACCATCCTTAACCAGGGTAAATGTCTTTCACCCTTGTTCAAATCAAAGCCCCTTCTAGTAAGACCTCTCAGCACAACCAGTTGATCTTCAGTCACTGTAACTGCCTTAGTCACCTTTGATCAACTAAATCCCAGGCTAAAGAAAGAGCCCGTTTTGTTAAATGCATAAATAAATGTAGAAAAAGCTACACATGGAAATCAGAATGGTTTATACAAACATCACCTTAGTAAGGGAGAATAGAGGTAAACATTAAAAATATACCTTTCTGGGAGAACAGAAAACAGGAGTTTTCAAGGCAAAGCAAAAGACTCTCATCCATCAATATACCCTGGATGGAGGTGCTGGGAACCGTGTCCTCGTGAATGTGTAGGTAGAGACCTGAGGTGATAGATTGTTTGCCATGCAGGGCCTGTCAGTGACTCCCAACTTTGGCTACAAAGTACATTCACCAGACAGGTTTTAAAACATTTGATCCGGGCTACCACCCAGACCAATTAATCAGAATTTCTGAGGGTGGGCCCCAAGCATGAGATTAGTCCAAAGGTCTTAGCTGACTCTCATGTGTAGCTGGGAATGCATTATAACCACGGCTGAGAGCCTCTGTGCAAGATCCCAGTTCTCAAACAGCTTGGTCTTGAAATCTTACTCTCTTAAAAATTACTAAGGACTCCAGAGCATGCATTCTACTTATATATTAAACATTATAACAGAGACAATTTGTAAACATTTAACGAACTTGGTAAAAAATAACAATCAACTTATTACATGATAACAAAAACATGTTTTATAAAAAATAACTTTTTTCAAACCAAAAATATAATGAAGACAGTAGCATTGTTCATAGTTTGACTTTTGTCTGCTCTATACCCAGTGTTCTAATTTTCTACTTTGAAATGAGCAAAGGAAGCCTGGCCTCCCACACATATATAGGGAAAAGGAAACGCGTTTTAATTACCTTTTCAAATAACTATGAATGTTCTTCTTTGATACTACATTAAAATTTAACAAGTTCGAAAGAGAGTTGCAATGTGGAATCTCGACCCATTTCACTTTGTTACATTAAAATTCTTCCATTTCACTTTGTTACATTAAAATTCCTCAGTGAATCTTGGAATTTGAAAGAATCTTTTACGGAGGCATGAGTTTATGCAAGTATGCTTTGGTCATTTAAAACATAAAGGGTGTTTATTAATGACACAGGCCTCTTAAATACAGACACATATTATACGTTATCAAAACAATCACATTCATGACTGTCACCTCTGATCTCATCAGAAAGTCTTCAAGAATCTGGAAGCTGTCAAACTTACAGGGGCACCACAGCTTTCCAAAACTCTAAATTTTACTTGATAGTTCTGGTTTTCTAATTGTCAGTAAATACCATCAGTTGTTTTCCTTAATGTGGAGAGCTTACATCAGTCGCTTTGAAAACAGCTGTTAAATATTTCAGTCGGAATAGCCATTGTTAGGATGCCAGTGTTCCGAGGAAAAATGGTGCTCCACGGACAGAGCCACTAGCTCAGCTTGAGGTATAGTCCTCTGGGGCGTTTCCTTGAGATGACCATTCTGCTTCGATAAGAACCACAGGTGCTTTATGAGTGCTCCCTATTTTGTCACACAGAATGTTAAAAAGTATGTACTTCATGCAAGTTAATATGATAAAAAATTTATACTGCATTATGAAAACCATTCTCCAGTGAAGCTGGCCATGAGTGACTGGCGTGGAGGAACCTGACAGCTACAGTACTTTAGTACCACCAGTGCAAATGTCAGCATGGCAGAAAAGGCTAACAATTTCTTAATAGTATCACGAAAGGAGTTTTGACCTCACACACCCTCTATATAAAATATCAGGGCCTTTGAGAACTTCTGCACTACGGGAAGGGGAGAAGAACAGAAGAGTATCTAGCCACCAAATTCCTCCAATGGGAGCAGGAGGGAGCAGGCAGGGAGCTATCATTCCTGAATTTTTTCTTTTATTATTTTATTGTATTTTACTTTACTTTGTTGTTATAATTATTTATAATTAGTTTATTTATGTGAGACATGGTCTAACTTTGTTCCCCAGAATAGAGTGCAATAGTGTCATCATAGCTCACGGCAACCTCACACACCTGGGCTCAAGTGGTCTTTTGGCCTCAGCCTCCCAAGCAGCTGATACTACAGGCACGTGTCACTATGCCTCGCTAACTTTTCTATGTGTTGAAGAGACTGCTCCCACTATGTTCCCCAGGCTGGTCTTGAACTCCTTGCCTAAAGTGATCCTCCTGCCTCAGCCTCCCAAAGTGCTAAGAATACAAGTATGAGCCACTATGTCCCACCTATTCCTGGGAATCTTAAGTCCATGTTAAAAGGCTGTTGAGATGATAATGGTAAAAACTGGAAGAGGTCCTGTGTGCTTGAAGTTACAAGCTTTTCTGAAACTCTAGTCAGGAAAAACCCAGCTTCCTCAAGATGACTTAGTGCCCCATAGTCCATATTATTTTATGGCAAGTAGGCCTAAGATCTATGCCAGCACACTGCCTGTGCACACACAGCATTCATGGGAGGCAATGTTCAAAATAAACATAAAATTCACCATATTATTTAAATGATAAAGTAAAATAGAATATTTGAAATTTAACAAAAGCAATAAATAGTTTCAAATCATAGAACGTAATCACAGATCCCAGGGCATTGAAGAAAACAATATAAAATTTAACGGGAAAAAATGTAAAATAAGATCTTCGGAATATTTGTCATTTTTATCTTTCATTGGCTATGTAAACAGATCTGGCTTGACGAAAGTTCATTGAAAAAGTCCACGTGAGTTTACTGATCACAAACTTAATGTTTGCAATTACTGCTATAAAAGCTGATGATTTACGCTGTGTTAATGCAAGTATCACATCTTGGTGGAAAGGGGTGAATTTCATAATGTTGTACAGGTAGGTCACCAGAAAGTTTCAGGAAAATCAAAAATGATTCATTCTATCTTGCAATTTTAGGGGTTGTTTTTATAATAGTGGATATGAGGCAACAAATTGTCAGATGGATTGTCCAGGCCAGCTAATAGTTTCATTGAGTCTGGACTAGTTGAGCTTTTTAGAATGAAAATGCTCCTCTCTCTTAAAAAAAAAAAAAAAAAAAAAAAAAAAAACAGTTAAGAATGGTAGAAAATTCCAGCTCCTATGGGGAAGCAGTTCATTCCAGAATATTTGGAGACTAAAGGATCAAGGATCTAAGACAGAGAAATGTTATCATATGATCAGACTAGGGCCTAGCTCGTGCTTCCAGATGATACTGGGTGATGTGAAAATGTGCTCTGAATGTGAACACGAAGGTGACCATGAGACTTTTGTAACCCAGAAGACTTGTGCCCAGCTGGGGACTTTGACTTGAGTCCCCAACATGCCTCTCATTTGCTGTTTGAAATTATAACAAACTATTTCACTTCTCTGGGCTAAAATGTCCCCCATATAGAATTAGGAGGTACTTGGGAACTGGGGCACGAGTTTTCAAACTGTCATTTTCAGTCACCGTCAAAGGTCTTCCAACTTTTAGGAAGATAAATATCAGGATCCTCCATTCTGTTTTCTTTCCCAAAGCTCATCTGGTTGAGGAAATGCCTTTCCTCTCGCTCCTCCTCATGTCTCAACAGCCCTTCCTTCGCTTTATAAGAAACAGGCCAACCCTCACTCGTCAGGAGTCTTACACAGTGCCTTGTTGAAGGGCACAAGTGAACAGGGCACCAAACCAGAGGAGAAATCAACACCTCCTTCAAACAGGATACTCAATTCATTTTATGAAGAGACACACTTTCAACAAAACTTTACTTTTTGTGCTTAGTAATTATCAATGTTGATTAAGTGCACATTAATCATAATGCCAAGTCATGTAGTTTTTAATTCTTATAACCTTATGGTGACAACGATTTTTTTAAAATAAATTAAATATATGCGCACATGCTATGTACATGTATATACATATATAGCTGCAGAAATAAATGAGAAGGTGATTGATAGAAGATTTTGAAAAATAAAGTTATGTTGCATTAACATAAAAATCTATGTTGGACATGGAATGGAAACACAACTTCAAGGACAAATATAGATATTACAAAATGTCTGATTATTAAAGAGTCTGTTCTTGTATATTTTAAAGGATATTGTTAGGTGTCAACTGTCTGTAGCATTTATGTTCTATTAAATACACAAAAAGAATGTTTTATTTTTAAATGTCAATATTTGCAAAATTGTGCTCTGCACGTTATGACAAAAAATCATGACAAAAATATTCAAATATCTAAAAATGTTTTGAATATTTTTCAAAATCCTTTCAGGGCAGTGATTCTCAACTTTCCTAATGCTGCGACCTCAGTCCCTCATGTTGTGCTGACCCCCAACCAAAAAATTATTTTTGTTGCTACTTCATAACTATGATTTTGCTACTGTTGTGAATCATAATATAAAAATCTGAAATGCAGGATGTATTTAGGCGACCCCTGTGAAAGGGTCATTCGACCCCCAAAGTGGTCTTGACCCACAGGTTGAGAACCGCTGTTTTAGGGGGTTATAAGCATGACAGTTTGATAGCCGCTGAATTAGAGCACCTTTACATTTTCCTACCTATCAGCTTTATAGCTTATAAAATACTATAAGTGTTGTGTGGTTGCATTTTGTTTTGTTTTTATCAACATGTGCAGAAACCACACTATTTCTAACGGAGAGTGAGAAAGTACAGAGCTCGCCTTGAAGAACTCTGCCAACCGGAAAGTTCCCCAAGGCCCAGAGAGAGAACTTTGAGTCCACGACTCGAACCAGATCTTCATTCAAGTATACCCCTTTAAGGTAGGACAAAAAAATTATAAGTATATATGTAAATAAGAATAATAATGAATTTTTAAAGACTATTCTAGACTCCTTGTCCTTCAAATTCCCATTCCAGAATAAGAAGTGGTTCTCATCTTTTGCCTTTCCATCTCTTCTGTGTCTTCTCCATGGAGAAATTACAGCTAGAAATAACCAGAATAATCAAATTCTAAGGCATTTTTACTAAAAAGTTAGTCTTTTATGTCATAATGGTCTCAGAGAAGGATAACGAATATTTGGCTTTCAACAGGAAGAGGTTGTAAATACTTTGTCCACATTACTCAGCTTTATCCTGGCCTTCGTTAGAATCTAGGGGAAGGTGGTCTTGGCCTCAGATCTCCGGGGGTCTGTGTAGAAGAATGAGTCTCCTAGGATCAGAGTATAAAATGTTTGCCTGGTTTCCTGTTGTTAGAAATTCAACATTGGAAATTCAATCTAGTGTTTTTGACCCATAGGCATTTGTAAGCCAGTTTCATGGAAGTGTCCCAAGCCTGGCTTCACGCTCTCTGGGGTGCAGGGGACACAGGCACAAAACAATAGACCCAAAGGAAGTTCCTCCAGGGTCGTGGGTATTTTGGGAGTAGGAGACTGCGTGCAACAGAGCAGACTACTCACTAGACACAAGGGAAGTGGACAGACTAGATGTGACATTCATTAGAATGATGAATTAGTGGCAAGAGAAGTAATATGAGATGGTTACATGCTTGCCAGCCAACCAAGGAGCAGTGAAGAACTGTGTCTAGTATATTTTGGGGGCTAGTTTATGGAGCACACAGGCTGGCACAGGGTCAGTGCTCAGGCAACTGAGTTTATTTCTAACAAACCACATATCTCCTCAGCTCTACATGTGCGAAGCATACAATCTATACCCTGAGAACTTTGTTCATTCAAATCTTAAATGAATTGTTTGTGGTCATTTAAAAGCTGCCTGAAGATTTTTTTTTTTTACATAGCTTGATTTAACATTTTGTTTGTCCTAAGGAATTTGCCTTTGAGATTTTCTCATGGTGTCATGATAATTTATAGCAGGTCTTTAATAAGGTAGGAGAAAAAATTGAAACATAAGAAAAAAGAGGACCTATGTAGAAAGGAATAAAATGTTCTTCTCAAATGATATCTAATAATAGAACATTAGACTAAATAAGAATTCTGTCTCCAGATTGCAATAGCACCTACCAATTATTAAATGTGTTCTATTTGTCCAGTATGGTACTAAATATTTTTGACACTTTATGACACTCATGTAAGTATTCATATTCTCCTTTAATTGGGGAAGAGACAGAATTAGAGGGGCTAAGTGATTTGCCACAGTCAGAGAACTGGTAACCAGTGGAGCCAGAATCCAAACCCAGATGTGTCTACATGGAGTGCAGGAGACTGTCCAGCAGCGAGAGTCGCTGAGGTATGCCTGTTTCCCAAGAGCTGTGAGAAGGGCTTGCCCATACATGGACTGGGCAGTGATGGAGAGAGCTGACGTGAGCTGTGGGGGCAGCAGTCACGTGCAGCTCAGCCCTGTGCAGTCCCGTGTGAGGCGTTACCATGGTGTGAAACTCCAGCATCTCTTGGTGGGGTGACTGCTCTCTCATTAAGCATTTTGGCAGCTCTCCACTAAAAGCAAGTATCATATGACTTAACCATGTTTGGTTATGTCCCTCCATAATTGAACACCAGCCCAATTTGGCCTGAAAGATTGGGAACTATTCAGATGCCAAGTTTAAAAAATAATATTTGGGGCCCAATGTAGAGTAGTAACTAGTGTGTTCTGCATGAAGAAGTGCTTGTGAGAGCTGGATTTTAATTCTATTTGTAAAGGAAATTGCTGGCTGCAGACATCCATAGAGAACATACATATCCATTGATATCTACTATCAATCAGTACCTGTTTTAGAACATATATTTTTCTATGCCTCTGTCTGGTACATTTTTACACTAAAAACATGAAATTCAGCTCCCCTAAAGCATTTGTTACTGACACAATCCTCACAGTTAAACCCTGCAACTCAAGATTTTTAATATATATATAATTAATTTAAAATATATAAATATCTCCTATAATCATAGAATACCAACATCCACTAAAAGCATCAGGTCACCAAATATTATTTCAATGTGGATGAAAACACGAAACCAGATTCTTAGGTAGGGGAAGTCCAATTGACAGATGACTGACTTAGAAGAACGGTCATTTTGTAAACACAAAAGTCTTACCAAGTCTTGTTACCAAGTCTTGTTCTGTCACCCCCTAGTGAGACAAACCTGGCCACATTTTGAATATAACTAGGGCTCTTTTTTGAAGGAATCTAAAATAAAAAGAACACCTTTTCTTTAAAACCATGCAATTTATGAATTAAAAAGCACCATGGTTAAAAATAGTGGAAAGTCAGGTGTGTGTCAGTGAACGTGGAGAAACATCTCAGAGATGAGGAGCCAGTGGCCCAGATGACTTCTCTAGGACAGCCTCCAAAATGTGTGTGTGGGGGGGGTACCTCAGCCGTGTCTTTGTAAGGAATTGGGTTGTGTTTTTTTTTCTAAACAACCTCTTAAGAACCATCCATACCTACAGGAGAAGGGTGTGTCTTAATTATGTTATTTCTCAAAAGTATGCCTCTTCCAAGGGTATACCAAGGAGGGCAGGGCGTGGTGGGAGAAGACCACACAGATGCAGGCACTAAGGGTTGCACTGTCTGCAGAGAATTTAAACACAGTTATAAAACTGAACGTTTGTCTGCTTTTCATTACCACGAATTGTGAAACATGGAGTATAAATGAAAAAGATGAATCACCAGGTTTTGTTCTCGTCAGGGATTTTTTGTTTTATTGTTGCTTTTGGGACAGAGTTTAACTATGTGGCTCTCAATGGAGTGCTGTGGAGTCACAGCTCACAGCAACCTCAAAGTCTTGGGCTCAAGGGATCCTTGTGCCTCAGCCTCCCAAGTAGCTGGAACTACAGGCACCCACCACAATGCCTAGCTGTTCTTTTAGAGACGGGGTCTCACTCTTGCTCAGGCTGATCTCAAACTCGTAAGCTCATGTGATCCACCTGCCTTGGCCTTCCAGAGTGTTATAATTACGGGCATAAGCCACCATGCCAGGCCTCTCTTTAGGGTTTTAATCATTTGAAGTTTCGTGTATGCCCTTCTGGAAAATGAGGGGTATATTTTGTTTTTAAAATAATTCTATGCATAGTATGTGCAGTTTGCTTTTAAGTAGACTGCTGAAATATTACTATTTCTTCATATAAAGCCATTTTCTTTATATGAACTTATAGGAACATTTTATACAAGAATGAAGACATTAAAGACATGATGTGTCACAGCCTAACGAGATTGTCACCAAGAATCAGTCCAGAGCAATTTGCTCTCTCAGACAACCAGTCACACATTCAATGAATGAGAAAATCCTCCAGTTAATTTGTCAGCTGAATACTTGTGGTTCTGAGCTTCACAGAACACATCATCAGCATGCTACTCGACAAACTGTCACCTGAAAATCCCCGAAATGGCTGATATGTAGAAATCCTCTGTCTTTTCCAATAACTACGTCTTATGAAAAAGAATATTCCTTTGAAGGCTTATCCATGCTCCGGTGCCAAGGCTGCCAGATATCAGGCAGAGAAAGACCAACAGTGTTCCAGAGGCTTAGTGTCCCCAGAAACCCCTGGCACAGTCGGGAGGACATTGCTGCACCATGGGCAGGCATCCACATGTGAGCATGGAGATGGAAAGTGTACCCAATGAAATGACTAATCTACAGGAATAGTCTCACTGAACTCAAAGTGCCACAGAGGCAAATGTACAATTTATCCACAAAAACACTTCTAAGGTGTTAGAATATGGGGTCTTGAATATTTCCAATGTGTCAAATTAGTCCAGAGACCGGGGTGGGGGTCGGGGGGTCTTCCAAGGACCTTCTGAGGGTAACACGCACGTAATGAGCACGAAGAAGAAGGAATCCAAGCCACTGGAAATAGGACTGTCCCCCAGTGCTTGGAAGCCTTCAGCCCTGGAGCCTGCACTCCCACTTACAAATATCTGAATTTGCTGCAACTCCATTTCCTGATACTAAGAGCAAAGTATAAAAGGAAAAGGAAGAGGAAGATAGGAGAAAATAAAGGGGAAAGACAATTTGGTTGGATATAAAATTATCTTTGTATTTGTAACAGGAAAATGGTCATGGGATGAACAATCTATTTAGCTGCAAATTCTGAATACTTGATTCTATTTTGTTAAATGTGCCAATTTTCTAGGGAAGCTACCAGAGAAATTTAATCAGATACTGACATCAACCTCCTAGCCTCTTAGAAAAGGAGATTTGGAAGGCACTTACCAAGAATCTAGTCTAATATCTTCATTTTTAAAATGAAAAACTAAGGTCAGAACATTAAGATGCTTTCTCCAAGGTTCCAAGTTAAATTAGAGGCAGAATTGAAGCTAGAAGCAGGTCCTTGGTTTCTACCGCAATGACATTTTCTCTGTGCTGTGCGTGAGACAAGGGACAAGGAAAGATCCTGCGCTGAAGTCTCAGAATCAGTCATTCTGTCTGCGAGATTACCCAGGAGTTTCTCGAAAGAGGGTTCCCTAGGACAAAATCGGGAGATGAAATGCTTGCCTTTGCCCCATTTGAATTCTCCTAAATTGGTCCCTTTTTCCTTACAGGGGTTTGTTATTAAGGCTTGTAGTCCTCTGATCATCAGGGATTCTCATGCTAAATTCATGACCTGAATACCCCACGGACCACATAAGCCTGCTCACAATCACACACTCTGAATTTACCTCTCCTGTGTTCTATTCTCTCTATCCTAGCAAACAATTGGAACAAAAATCTAATATATGTATCCAATATACACTGCTTTCTGAACCTACTTCCTCTTACAGTTGACTCTGGATGAAGGGTCCATTCCCTCCCGGGCCCTCAGCGTGCTGAGTGTCACAGCTAGTCTGCAGTCTCAGGTGAGTGGCACGTGTGCTCCAGATTTCAATTCTCTAGATTTTATGAAGTATTAATATAAAAGCTCTTTTACTTCTTGGGAAACTATCTCCCCACAAGTCAAGAAAAAGTCTGTTGTTGTGAGGAAAAGCTGAGTTTTACTTGGGTAAGTACCACCCTGACCAGGTTTCTAATTTATCTACCTCAGTGTAAAGCAAATTCGTCCTGCTCTTGGGATTCACGACTTGACAGATTGGATGAAAACTTAAAAAAAAAAAAAAAAAAAAAATAGTCTTCTGAGCAGATAAAACTTCAATAAGTTCACAACCAACTACTTGTCTTTGGCAAACAAAAATAGAAGCCTGTACGCTTAAACTAGATTTCAGAGAAATGCTTCCCCTTTCCATACGTGCGTTTTATAATAAATAGTTCTTAGAACATTTTTAGGTTTACAGGAGAGTCATAAAGATCATATCAATAATTCCTCCTGACGCCACACCCACTTTCACCCACCCTATGGTACGTTTACCACAACTAACGCGCCAATATTGATATTCTGTGTCTAACTCGAGGCCTTCCCTTACTCTGCTTGCCTTAGTTGTGACCGAATGCTATTATTTTTCTGTGCCAGGCTCCTGCCCAGAATACGGCATTGCATTTAGTGAACAAGTCTCTTCAGTCTCCTCCAGCCTCAGTTTCTTGGATTTTCTTTTTTTCCCCCCAGACTTTTTGATCTGCTTGACCATTTTGAGTAGTCCTGCCGAGGAACTACGTAAGATGTTCCTTGACTTAGGCTTGTCTGTTTTTCTAATGATTAACACAGAGTTATGGGTCCTCAGGGAGAGAAACACAGAGGAGACGTGCCCCTCTTGTCACTTGGTGTCCAGGGCACAGGCTACCAGCATCACTTAGCGTGGATGGCATCCGTCCACCACTGTCACCTCGCTGACCAGTGTCTGTCAGATCCTGCCCCCATGGAGTTTCCCCTTTCATCTTTTCTGTACTGTGTTATTCAGGAGGAAGCCCTTCCAGGCAGCCCAGCACTCACGGGGTAGGAGTTCCTTTACCTCCCCGAGGGGGGATTTCTACACAGAAGATGTGTCCGTGTTCTTCTCTTTATTCATCTAACCAGTTCTTGGCATCAGTATAAACTCATAGGTATTTATTTTACATTTTGGGTTATAATCCAATGTTAATTTTTTTTTTTATTAAATCATAGCTGTGTACATTAATGTGATCATGGGGCACCATACACTAGTTTCATAGACTGTTTGACACATTTTCATCACTCTGGTTAACATAGCCTTCCTGGCATTTTCTTAGTTATTGTGCTAAGA